>MQUG01003136.1:0-24470 GCA_007213375.1 Steinernema feltiae | reverse complement strand
AGCTTCCGTCCTTCTGAGTCGGATCGTCTGAACCAGCTGACTGCAGCCGCAATGAATCGAGCTGAAGAAGTGAAAGCACGGTCGGTGAGTGATTTGGCACATGCTGTTGAGTACAGAACTCGGCATTCACATCGATTCAACTACCGTAGTCGTTTCGGAAGGAGGCGTATTTTCTGAAGTCCAGCGGATCATTCTTCGCAGTTCTGTCGACAACGACAAGTAATTAAGCTCGGTAAGGCAGGTGTGTCAAGGGACGTTACAGAATGCCTGTGCCTCATGTGATGGAGCGTTGTTTTTGGCTTTTTCCTTCACGATTTCAGCCAACTTGGCAAGAGTTTTGCATAAACGGTTTCAGTTGTCTTCGAGCTGCGGCTTTGACTTCTCTCATCACGTGGCATTCCGATACTCAGCGCCGGCTCAATGGTCGCAATCAAGGCTAACCCGTGGATTCTCGCCACTCCGCACTCCACAGAAGCAAAGAAAACAAGATTTATTGACCAAAACTCGGTTTATCAGCGGTGGCTGACGGTAAACAACAATCTTTGAAAGCACCCGTTCGCGTTTCCATATCACCACGTCTGATGCTTCAAATCGAGTTCGTTTTGGTTGCGCTCTGCGTCGTTGACGTGCTTTTCGCGGGAAATGTGCTTCTGGGAGGAATGCACGCCTCCAGGAGTCACCTAGCAAGCATGCTCCCGCTTGGGTTACGGTTGGTTTTGTGGAATGCGATGGCTTATAGTTTGTGTGGCTTAGAATCGCGAAAGACGACCATGTGGTTCACTTTGTCGAGTCGTTCTCCGACGAGCCTTCCACTTATCCCGCCAACCTCACTGCGCATCACTTCCGCACGCCGACCAACGCGGCGCACAAGCTCCAGTTGACCAGCGGCGGATGGCGCCGCAGTGTCTCCCCCGATGTGCTCAGAGAGTTGTTCAGTGTTGGCGATGACGCGTTTCTGAATATGCAAAAGCATTATCCCAGGAAGGTAGGTCATCAGTAATCAGGCTCTAAATTACTGTAATTGAGGCATTTAGATCGCCGAGCTACTGGATGCAAAGTGGGATTTGACGATAATCGATGAATTGTTCGGTATGTCGATGTACGGACTGGCTGCCTATCACTATGAGCGGAACGGAACGCCGTATATCATCCACAGTACTTCGACTATGCTGCATTGCTTTGGATGGAAGCTCGGATTGGGTAGGTGTAGACGTGTCGACCTCGCGTCTCTACAGTCGGCAGACCATTGTGCTCTCTGCTCCAAATGCGACTGCGCGGGAGGCGTCTATGTCAGCGCGTTGATGCTTTGGAGCGATGACGTGTCTGTCGTGTATCCATCTTATATTCGTCATTCCAGGTCGACCGCTCCACCATCGTCCCTCCATGTGGTTCCCGCACAGCGACAATCTCCGCTACGATGTCGTCAAGTTTAGAATGCGCCTCCGATCGACCGCTCACGCGCTCGCCACGATCTTCGGAATCGACTTCATGACGCAGCACTTCAGCATCAAGGGAATCGAGCAAATTGGAGTCAAAAACTTTAAATTTGACAAATTCTGGATCGAACAAGCCTACAACTTTCACGATGACCTGGAGCATTTTGCGTTTCCGGCGCCTGGTAAGCCAGAAAACGTCATTTTCTAATCATTTCGAGCGCGAAATTCAGTTTCCAACGAAGTGAAACACATTGGACGCTTCTGTCAGAAGCCGAATGCGTTGAATGACGAATTCCGCGTCTTCATGGAGGATCCACGCTCGCAGGGAACGATCTTCATCGCGCTTGGAACGAACGTCGCCTGGGAATACGCTCCCACCTACATAATCAACGCTTTCTTCGACGCATTCAGCGCGCTGAACGAATACAGGTGCGATAATTCACCTCGTTTCATACGTTAAACCGCATTTTCAGGATCATATTCGCCTATAACGGCCAGAAACCGAATCGAACTATCGGTGCGCACGTGAAACTCGTTCCGTGGTGTCCACAGGTCGACATTCTCAACCACAACTCCACGAAACTCTTCATAACGCACGGCGGGATGAAGAGTTTGCGCGAGGCGATCTGCTCTGGCACTCCGTTGATCGTCCTCCCGCTCGCCGCGGAGCAAACCCTCAATGGAGCGGGCGTGTTGGAGATGGGAATCGGGCAGGTGCTGAACAAGTTTACGCTTACGGCGAGGAAATTGGAATCAGCGATGCGGGAGGTTATTGGTGAGTGAATGGAGGGCAATCCAAGGTGCAGAAGCCTATTTGAACTGAAATAGGCTCTAACAAAGCCGTAGCAAGCTGCATTGGGGCCAGATGAATCATAAGCGACGCTAATAAGAACAAATCAGCTTAATTTCGGCTCATTCAGGCCTAATTAAACCTGCTCAAGCCTCAGTATCACGCACAGCGTGCTGGAGATGGGAATCGGGCAGATTCTCAATTAAAGGAGCGATGCGTGAGCTTATTAGTGAGTGAATCAAGGGCAATCCGCAATGCGCTAAAGCTGTAGAAGCTTATTTAGGCTCTAACGAAGCCGTAGCAAGCTGCATTGGGGTCAGGCAAAGCATAAGCGGTCTAATCAGCTTAATTTTGGCCATTCAAGCATCACTATCACAGCTTAATCCTCCCTTTAGGCAACGACACCTACAAGCGAAACAGTGCGCGCTTCAATCGCATGTACCTCGACACCCCAATCCCCGAGATGGACCAAGCGTCCTTCTACGCAAACCGCACAATTCGTCTCGGGAGCCGAAAATCAACGTTCCGGATCGAAGGCGCCAATCTGAGCTGGTCAACTCGTCTCCTCGTGCACGAGATATCGCTGTTCGCGTTGTTGACTGCTGTTCTGAGCCAATAAAGTCGCAAAGACGATAAGATAAGACGCGAAGGAGCGAGTTCGGCTCGACACTCGGAAGCGCTGTGGCGGCCATGAACTGTCATCGTCGCCTCCTCCTCTCCTTGATTCCGCTGATTTGCGCCGCCGTGCGCCATGTGGCGGGCGGGAAAATCCTCTTCCACGGAATGCACAACTCGAAGAGTCACATCGGCAGCATGTTGCCGTTGGCGAAGAGGTGATTCGCGATGAATTCGAGCTAATTTAATGAATATCCGCTTTCAGCTTGGTCGCCAACGGTCATGAGGTGCATTTCCTGGAAACGACGTACGCGTCGAAGCCGTTCAAGTTCCCGCCCGGCTTCAAGACTCACTTCGTGCAGCTGCCGAACGACGGCTCCTTCGAGAAGCAGTTTCTGATGGGAATGTGGACGATGGTGCTCGAGCCACAGATGATGGCCGCGTTGTTCGTCGCTGGAGATCAGGCGTTTGCGGAGAGCTACGATTCTCATCGCTCTGTGGTGAGTTTAAGCTTTTGGGAATTACCAGAGATTTTACCCGAATTTATAGACCAAATTAGGTCGATTTGTGGCTCAATTTGGCAATTTAGCTATTTTTTCGGCTTATTTTGAGGATATTTAGGCTTTTTTCTGCCTTCTGGCTGGCTCATATGATCCATTTTCAGATCGAACCACTCGTGAACACAACGTGGGACATGGTCGTCGCCGATGAACTCTTCGGCATGGGCGCCTACGCCCTCGCCACCTATCACTACGAGCAGAAGAAGACTCCGCTCGTTGTCGTGAGTACCACATGCATTCTGCAACCCTTCACGTGGCTCATCAGCCTCGGTATGCTGATATTCTAGCTTAATTTGTTCTAAAATCCCGATTTTAGGCGCTCCCGCCCATAGCCGACCGTCGATGTGGTTCCCCTACGCGGAGAATCTCGCCTACGACGTGACGAACATCTGGATGCGCGGGAAAGCGGCGATTGATGAGACAATCTCAGGCCTTGCCTGCTTCTACCAGATCGAGAATTACCATTTGGAGAGCTTCAAACGGTTGGGAATCGAGCGATTCACGTTCTACGAGGCGTGGAATCGCGCTTCTTTCAATTTCCACGAGGATATTCTTCCGATGGCGTTTCCTTCGCCTCGTACGTGCCCGAATGCTCATAATCCACGCCTGAATCGCCATTTTCAGGCTCCGCGGACGTTGTAAATATCGGATTTCACTGCAGCGGAACGAAAGCGCTGACTGAGGAGTGGCGGCTGTTTGTCGAGGACCCAAAATCGAAGGGAACGATCGTGATCGCGTTTGGAACGAATGTGGTTTGGGAATTTGCGCCAAAGACGATTCTGGACGCTTTCTTCGAGACGATCAAGAGCCTAACGGAGTACAGGTGAGGAATCGAGCCGAAAACAAGCCTAAATATTATATTTTCAGGATTGTCTTCTCTTTCAACGGCAAATCAATCCCCCAAAACCTCCCTCCGCACGTCCGCGTCGTCTCTTGGTGTCCGCAACCGGAGCTCCTCGCCCACAACAAGACCGTTCTCTTTGTCAGCCACGGAGGCGTGAAAAGCCTCAAGGAGACGATCTGTACTGCTACTCCTGTCCTCTACATGCCGCTCTTCGCCGAACAAGCGACCAACGCAGCCGCTGCGTTGCAACTCGGATTCGCGCAGGTTTTGAATAAGCTGAATCTGACTACGCAGCGTCTCACCACGATCGTCCGCGAAATGCTCGACAATCCAAAGTACAGAGAGCGCGCTGCGCAAGTCAGTCGGATGTACCGCGACCGGATCATGGATGCGTCGGAGGAGGGCGCTTTCTGGATCAGACGAACAATCCAGTACGGGACCGGCAGAAAGCCGACGTTCCGCAGGGTCGGCGCCGAGTTGACCTGGGCGCAGAGCTTATTCGCGCCTTATTTCGCGATCGGATTGATCGTCGTGTGTGTTCTTAGCTCCTAAAGCCTTTATAAACTCAGAAACACCCATAAAGCAACGAAAATCGACGCGAAAGCGCCGAAAAGCGATTGAAACCAAGTGAGATTCGCGCCTTCAATCTTGAAATAGAGCGTTTTGCCTCTGTGGCTTAGCGCACGACGTGCGTAGAACGCGCTTTCGTCCAGCGCCTGCATCGGGAGGTCGGTGAACATCCGATTGAACTTATCTGCCGCCTTTGAGTATTTTTCGTCTTCGATTACGTCGATTATCGCGTCGTAGAGCTTCTCCTCGGTTACCGTATACTTGTTCAGCGAGCGCGCAAGTCCCAGTTTCAGCGCAGTCGCTGCGTTGTACGTTTGCTCAGCGAAAAGAGGGAAAACGACGATTGGAGTCGCCGTGCAGATGGCTTCTTTCACGCTGTAACCAAATGCTGAATTCTACAGTATTCTGATACAGTACCTCTTCAGACCGCCATGTGTGATGTAGACTTTGGTTTGCGGGTGCGAGAGGAGCTCTAATTGAGGACTCCAGGTGACCATTTTCACGTGTTTACCGATAGTCCTGTTCGGTTTAGGTCCGTTGTAGGTGAAAACAACTCTGAAAGTTCGCACGTTCGGGCTGACAGCTAATAAAACACAAAAAACGAAAGACTACGGCGCGCATAACCAAGTCTCGCAATATGAGCAGGGAAGCCTGGATAGAGCAGTAGGCAGCGCGTCAGTCTCATAATCTGAAGGTCCTGAGTTCGATCCTCACTCCGGTCAATAAATTTTTTAAACTTTTTTTTTCAATTTTTTTTAATTTGGAGAACGAATTGCTGATACTTATTTTCGTGTCAGGATCCGAGTTCGACTGAAATACAGTTAAAAGTGCAAAAATAAAAAAATGTGTTTTTCTGCGGGGTTTGAACCAAAGACTTTCGGCTTTATAGACAGGCGCGTTAACAACTGCGCTATTGCGACACTGAGATAAGTGAAGTCTGATTGGCTTATAGGTTATGTCTAACTGTAAAATTGTCTAACTAGAAAGTTCGCACATTCAAATCCCATAGTTTTATCGACCGAACATGCGAATTTCTTCAAATTTCCACCCACCTGTAGTCAGTTAACCGCTCGATTGCGTTGAAAAAGGCGTCCGCGACGTACTCGGGGGCAAATTCCCACAAAACATTCGTTCCAAAAGCGATGAATACCGTACCCTTCGACAACGGGTCCTCCACAAACTCCCTGAATTCTGCACTCAAAATTCCGGACTTTTTGCACGTTTTTCCGGAATTTTTGACTTCATTCGAGATAGCCGCAGGAAAGGCGAGATTCGTTATGTCCTCCACGAGGTTGTACGCCTTCGAATTCCAGAATTTGAAGAACGAAAAGTCGTAAATTCCAATTTCTCGCATTGCGCGCATCGAGAACCTCTGCGGGAGCACCACGGACGCCATCGCGCCGTAGAATCCGTGGTATACGGTAAGGAGACGCGCGGAGAAGTCTTTCACGTTGTAGCGGAAATCGTCGCCGTTCGGGAACCACATGGAGGGCCGGTGGTGGAGCGGTCGACCGAGCGCCATCTCCCACGTGTAGCACTGGATTGTCGCTGTCGTACTGTGGATCAAATAGGGCGTCCGATGCTCTTCATACTGCTTCATTGCAATTCCAATCGCTGTGAGACCGAAAAGCTCGTCCACTACGGTCAGATTCCATTCTGCGCTCATTAGATCACGCATCTGAAGGTCGTTTTAGGTTAAAATACGGATTTATGGCTTACCTCATTAGGATATTCCTTCAATATTTGCAGAAACGCGTTGTCGCCTACCGTATACAGCTGGCTCATCACATCAGGACCATAGGTACGTGTCCACATTAGTCCTAGGACCTGTCGGGCGTAGATTTCATCGCCTGGGAGCTTGAAGAGGTGCGGATTGATGACTGGAGGGAAGGCAAATGGCCTGGGGAGCGTGTAGGACTCCATAAAGTGGACAGAGTGGTTGTCTGCGGCTAGCCTACAAGAAATTCAATCTAGAATCGATGTGTGTGGTCAACATTACCTCAAAGCGACAGGCATCATGCTGCCGATGTGACTCTGCGAGGCGTGCATCCCCCAAAGAGCACATTTGCGGCTCCGTTTACTAATAGAGGCAATGCGAATAGAAGAGGCGCAATCATCCTGCACGCAGATAGGCAGCGTGCAACAGCTGATAGCGGCGCAACACGAGCGTCGAGAGGAGCAACGAGAAGCGATTGAAGTGTTGGATGAAGCGCGCTCGTCGCTCCTCTTATCGCTCGCTCTCTTGGTTATTGACTGATACGCACAGAGGGGGCAGTTTGTAGTGACTGCTACCTTTGCGGCGTGTTTTTTGATGATAAAAATGGCTGCGCAGACAGTGAAAACGGTCCGGCTGCCCTCTGCGTGCACTTAATTGCCTCAAATAACGATTAACGCAGTGGTTAAGCGCTCTTGCGGCTACGCTAATAACGTCAAGTGATTTGCACTTTGAGTTGATTGTACGTGGAAGTACTAAAAAACAAGCGGAAGATCGCGGTGAGACCTTTGTGTTCAAATTTGACCTGGTTAGTGAGGTCGACGATCAGCGGGGCCGTGAAATTTTGCACATTTGACATATTGAAATGTTGCCAAAAACGAGCAAAAGGCGAATCTAAACGTTATGCCTGTCTAGACTGTAGCGCAGTAGACCGTTAACAAACTTAATAAATAGCATGCTCGGCGCATATAACAAAGTCTCACATCATAGCCAGACAAGCCTGGATAGCGCAGTAGGCAGCGCGTCAGTCTCATAATCTGAAGGTCGTGAGTTCGATCCTCACTCCGGGCAATATTTTTTTTTGATTTTATTTCTTTTTTTATTTTGATTTTACAGCATTTTGATTTATATTTTCCTGTCAGGACCTAACTTTGTTTTAAAAGTGGAAATACAAAAAATTTAAAATTCGTCTTCTTGGCGACCATCGAACCGAAGACCTTCAGTTTTAAAGACAGGCGCGCAACCAACTGCGCTGTCGAGACACTCAAGACACTTGAGTCTGATTAGCTTATACGTCACGCCTGGTAGCTAGGACTTGGTTCAGATGACGCTCAAGGTCCCCAATTTTCACAAAACCTAGACGAACAAAGATTTATTCGATCGTTCTGAGACCAACTATGACAGACTACCGTATACTAACACAACTCTATCTACCATTATTCCTCCGTCTTCTCTCCCTTCTCCTCCTTCTCGTCCTCCTCTCGCTCGCGCTTCTCAATCGCCCTCCGATTCTGAAACCACTTTTTGATTTGTCGCTCAGTGCGATTGAAGGTCAGCGCCAGCGCGGAGCGATTCTTCGCGTCCTGCGCGAAGAACGGATCCTCCTCATAGGCGGCCTCGAACGTAAACTTCTCCTCCTCGCTGAACAGCGTCCTCGGCTTCTTCTCGTGCGAATTATCGCCCGAATCCGAATCTGACTTGCGTTTGTTCGTCGCGTCGGCTAGCGGAGTCGTGGAGACCATTTTCCATTGAGCCGGCGTACTGTAGCTGTTGCTGTGTCCGGTGTCCGGTGTTCGAAATGACGATTGCGCGCATCGATTAACAAGGTTTATGCGGTTAGATAGTGATGCGAAAAAGTGCGAATTTAAGATTTGAGGTGCGAATTATCAGCACTAGGTGTGCAGCATTTCTCAGGCTGCCGTTGACGACCCGAACGCGGTGACCGAGATGCTCTTGACGCTGGTCGTTTTGCCGAGTTTCTTGAGGCGCAGAAGCTTCTCGAAGCACTTTTTCATGTTCTCACGGATCGATCTAGGCGCCAAAAGCGGTCAAATCATAAAAATCATCGTTTGATTACTTGTTCAGCGCCAATTGGACGATTTGACAGAAGAGCGGCAGGAGGACCCACATGATTTGAGTGGCGACGTGGCTGGCGTAGCTGTGATCGAGTTCGTTCACGTTGCGCAAAGCGTGGTAGACGATTTTCTGGACCAACGGGTACAGGAACATCAATGTTGTGCCGAACAGGAATCTGCGCTCGATGAGGGGTTGCTGGGTGCTCGTGTTTACGGTGTAGATGTAGCCGCGACGCTGGAAAATCAGAATTTTGTAAAAAAAGCCAACAATAAATTGCTTGCTGAAAAGGGGATTCGAACCGATGACTTGTCGACTGACAGTTTACATCTTTACCACTGCGCTATTAACGCACTGTCGGAGAAAGCCTTGTAGATCGGTGATATGATCACCAATTTTTGGTCTAAACCACAGTATACCTTTGCCATGTACGCGTAGATCACCAAGTAGATGATAAAGGTGATCGGCAGGACAGCGAACGTGATGAACTGACCAACATCCACGTAGGTCTGCGCCCATTCGCCCTTAAAGTTCCACTGCGCTTGTTCCGGGTTGAAGTAGAAGGTCATGTGAGAGGAGAGATCTAGATAGAAGGAGACAGCGCCGTAGGTCCACGCAATGCAGGAGTAGAACTGGAAGTTGTCAAAATTGGCGTCTAATTTGACTCTCAGGCTCCTACCACGAAGAGCTCCCTGCTGACCAGAATGTAATTCTTGCGAATTGTGACATTCAGACGTTCAATGGCGATGATCAAGTTGAAAATGAGGATCCCGCACCAGCCGAGATGCAAAAGGCCGCCGAGCAGTTTGCAGACGAGCGCCTCGCAGTCGCCGCCGACGAGGATTGTGACGCCGACGCCGACGTGCGCCATGATGTGGAGACAGTAGCAGAGGTTCAGCTGGAAGAGGATCTTGTAGGAGAGATACTTGAAGAGGTCTTTTGAGAAGAAAATTGTCTGAAACAAGACCGCCGATTACTGTAGGCGCGCTAAAGGCAATTTTACCAAAGTGACCACGATGGAGAGGACGGTCGTGGGGACTCCGAGCGCGAGGTGAGCGACACCGAGAGCGAGACGGGAGGAAGACATGAATTATGGCTTCAAATGGGCCTCCTTCCTTGTTCACTTCCAGAATCCGAGAGTGAAGTGCGGCCACCGTCTTCTGACCTTAAAGGCGGTGCCCTAGCTTCCCGGGACGCACGTCATCAAGGTCCAGAAGCGGAGAAAAACACTACAAACCGCCGCCGGTTGCAGCGTCAACAGAGAGCGGCCACCTAGGCCAAAGTTTGCAAAAGCGACGAAAACAGCGTTCGCACGCGAATGCCGAGAAATGGAGCGCGTTTCGCGTGCGCAGAGCGGATTTAATCGCGCAAACAGCGAGAGTTCGCGAGGTGAAGTGGTCAAAGAGTGAAATTGGTGCATGAATTGCGAGTGGAAGTCAATGTTGGGAGATCAGTGAGCAGCCGGCGAGTGGAATAGACCGTTTTTGTTGCTTCCTTGAGAGTGCAGCAGGTCATGTTAAGACCTCTTCTCTTTGATGCTCTTTCCCGGGAAGCAGACCAACTGCTTCTCCTCAATGCTGTAAGCTTTGAATCGCAGGGATCACTTCCAGCCGCTGTCGGTCAATAGCGTCGCCGCTGCTAACCACAAGGAAACATTCCAAATTTTGTAAATCTCGGTCGAGATGAAAAGGCACGTTTTGTTGGCATTGAACAGGTGAATTTAAGCGCAGATGCCAGCAAACGGACTGTTTCTGTAAGGGATTTTAATGCTGTTTCATCAGTACTGGCTTCACTGGTCTAACATAAAAAAATCAAGCGTTTATTCAATCAAACAACCACATTTCAATAACCGTAGTGAGGAGCGCCGTATCCATATCCCTGCCCGTTACCGTATCCGCGACCGTAGCCTCCGTGCTGTCCGTACTGCCTACCGTATCCCTGGTCGTGTCCACTACCGTAGTGCTCCCCGTCGGCGTGACTCGCGTGTCCTCCGTGGTTGTAGTTCGACCAATCCGCCTTCTCGCCCTTGCCGTAGTGCCGCTCGTACGCGTCGTTCTCTCCGAAGCCGTGGCGGGCGCCCTGCTCGCTACCGTAGCCCTCACCGTAGCCGTAGTCGCTGTGGGCGAGCGCGGAGGCGACGACGACGGCGAGGAGAGCGAGGGAGAGGCGCGTGGACGTCATTACTTCGAGGATGATCGACTGCGGGGAGCGCGGGGCGCTAAATAGCAGCGGATCTGGGTCGGCGGCGCGTTTTTCGACGTGAGAAAGCGGCTCGGAGGAATGTTCCGCTTGGATGCGCGGTCGCGTCGTTTGCCGTTTGGAAATTTCCAATTTTTAAGCGCCATTTCTCTTTGACTTTCTCCGATCAGTTCTTTTCCAAAGGCCTAATCTAGCAATCTTGTAAGCCCTTGCCAAGGTCGACTTGAATTGGATGTTTTACGGTTGATAACGTTCGAACATCAAAGGCTTTAAGATGTTTTAGTTAGTTACAAAAAATCTCAAACAGAATGTGAATGTGTCAGCGTTTAACTTCTATAACTGTAAAAGTCCATCGTTAAATGACCGGCCTCAAAAACACACAAATTCATGGTCATCTCGGAGCGCTTGTCAGTTGGGTGCCTCTTCCTATACGCGCGGTTCATCCCAGAACCCAAATCGTATCTCCAACTGAAATTCGGGATTCTGGTGATGAGCTCGTGACGATCCTCGCCCAATATTGCCGCCTCAACCGACCACGATCGACGATTATTGCGTTGCAGCCAGACTTCATAAGCTGTGAAGAAGAGTCGCCAGGAGAAGGAGGCCGGAGAAGAGACGCCGTATTGGAGGATTAGGAGCTTTTCAAAACCGTTTCTCCTCACAAGATCCAGCAGCAATTCAGTGAAATCGGCTTCTGTTAGGCGAGCACAGTTTGCTGCTGCAGTGATTTGAAATCTCCGCAAATGCGGAGACCGCAATTGGCGCTTGATGAAATCGAGTTCCGTATCAAGCAGAGGAGCTCTTTGCATCGACGACCAATTGACACTCGTGAAACGGCTGCCAAGAGTTTTGGTGAATTCTACGGGAATCGATCGCCAAGTGCTAATAGCCAACGATTCGTAGGCATTTGGCGCCAGATTCATGATTTCCCCAAAATCGGCTTTATCAGAAAGATGAAGTTTATTGACAAAAACGGATTTTTGTTCTTCCGCGTTTATGAGACGGCCGGATTCTTGCAGTTTACCGTCTTTAAATTCAATTACAATGAATTTTGCGGCAATTTCGCCCCAGCGACCTCCAAGGCGCAACGTTTCGTAGCGGAATCGCCACGCCAAACGCTCATAGTGCGCGAATTGCAGGACGTCGTAGATGATGTCGTCGGAGAGGAACGCAAAACCATCGGGTTTGCGATGATTTTTCACAAGACGTCTGAAGTAGAGCAGCAATCCGCAGCCAAAGACTCGCATGGCGACCATCGGCAAATGATGACGTTGTCGACCGCCAAAAAGCGCGGAAACAATGCGTGAAACCATGGCACAATGCGGTGTTGACGAGTCTAGTCAGAGAAACGTCATACGTTCGGACAACCACCACAAATTCGATATTATTTTGGCAATTAAAAGTGATCAAAAATGAAACATTCATTCAATCAAACAAACACATTTCAATAACCGTAGTGGGGAGCACCGTATCCGTATCCCTGGCCGCTACCGTATCCGTGACCGTAGCCTCCGTGCTGTCCGTACTGGCTACCGTATCCCTGGTCATGTCCACTACCGTAGTGCGCTCCGTCGGCGTGACTCGCGTGTCCTCCGTGGTTGTAGTTCGACCAATCCGCCTTCTCGCCCTTGCCGTAGTGCCCCTCGTACGCGGCGTCCTCTCCGTAGCCGTGGCGGGCGCCCTGCTCGCTACCGTAGCCCTCACCGTAACCGTAGTCGCTGTGGGCGAGCGCGGAGGCGACGATGACGGCGAGGAGAGCGAGGGAGAGGCGAGTGGACGTCATTGCTGCGAGGATGATCGACTGCGGGGAGCGCGGGGCGCTAAGTAGCGGCGGATCTGGGTCGGCGGCGCGTTTTTCGACGCGAGAAAGCGGCTCGGAGGAATGTTTGCGGTTGGATGCGCGGTCGCGCCGTTAAACTTAAAATTTCTGGTTTTCTGTGATTTTAAAACCGAAAGGCGGTTTCTGGGCAACTTAACAATCGTCCAGAGTCTTTAAAAGCGTCTTTGAAATCCAAGAGATGTGACAATGTGACAACAACCAATTTCCACCGTATTTACTGACAACTCGAGCACAATCGTTCGGGTCTTGATCGTTTGCGCTACGATGCAAGTTTGCGCTACACAGTCGTCTCCATCAAAATCCGGGGTATTGACGTAGCTTTTCCCGGTTTTCAATCAATATTCTCAATCGACAGTTGGAATATACGCTTCTAGGGCGATGCCACAAAAACCGTCATTTGCTTCAATCGCAACTTCACGTGAAGAAATTGTCACCAATCGTTCTTTATCATCCAAAATTTTCCATCTACCGGACCGTTCCTACAAGATCCTACAAGGAGAGCAATCGTTGTGGTCAATTACGCCCCTATCCTAGCAATTTTTGGCATAAATTGACGCCTAAACATGTGTATTATTGTTTGTTGCCTAGAATGCAAACTAACAACTAATTTCGATCGAAGCTATCGCTTGCTTCAAGCAGCAAAACGATGTTAGTAACCCATCGATGGGTGACGTAGTTCTCTCTTGGCGCCATGAATCCCACAAAAATTGCCATGAAACAGCCCTTATTGCAGGTTGTCCCCAATCGTTCTTTATCATCCAAAAGTTTCCATCTACCGGATCGTTCCACAGGCTACAAGAAGCGCATCAGATGAGCAAATCGTTGTGGTCAATTACCCTTCAATTGTCGATCCAAATTTGTCATAAAACGACGCCTAAAACATGCGTACCATCGTTGTTATCGCTCGCTACGACCAGCAATCAGAACGATGTTGAAGTAGAATTATCCGGTAGCAATAATACAAGACCGTCATTTGCTTCAATCGGCACGTTTCGTGCAACGCGAATGCAACCGCCGTCATTGCAGGTTGTTCCTAGTCGTTCTTTAGTATCCAGTATTTGCCGGATCGTTCCGTATCCTACAAGGAGAGCATCCGACGAGCACCTCGCTGTGGTTAATAACGCCTCTGTCCTTGTAATTTTTGTCATAAATTGACGCCTAAACATGTGTACCTTGGTTTGTTGCCTAGAATGTAAACTAACCATTTATATCAATTGCGGCTATGCTACAATCAGCATTCTGAACGATGCTGAAGTAGAATTATCCAGTCAAAAAGACCGTTGATTCGTTGATTACTTTGATTAGCACGTTTCGTGCAACGCGGATGAATCCGCCCTCGTTGCAGGAGGTCCCCAATTGTTATGCGAGTCCAACATCTGTCATCTACCGGATCGTTCGATGGCCTCTGTTTCTTCGGCGACGTGGACAGGAAGGAACCGTTTCGACGGTCGCGATTTCGTGGAGGAAGGCCTAAAATATGCGTATCATCGTAATTTGTTGTAGTTACAATTATTATTTGATTAAAAATCGATGCATCTCGGCCGTGGACAGTCAAATTCGCACTAAATTAGACTTAAAAGATAGATTGAAGCCTTGCCGAGGTAGCTATGAGATTAGATTTTGCAAAAATTGGCGACAAAATTAGTGATTTCTCTCGATAGGTCCGAAAGTGGCGTGGCTTTCCTCAGTCGAATTTATCTCTGCAAACACTGCAAATTTTATAAAAAAAATCATTAGAAAATCGCTTAAAATTACAAAAAATTAGCGGCGGTGGTTTGGTAGCACGTTAGAGGATACTGTAATCCTATGTAATTGGTGTTATCAAGCCACACATTCCAGCAACTAACTAGCCATTGACCGACGAACATCATCTTCATCACTGGCGGCTCCTCCCGTCTAGGACAACGAGCCAGTTCCCCCACTAAGAATGGCACCGTTGCGTGATTGATTGAGAAGAACGCAATTTCAAGAAATACTACCTTTACATTACATCGATGGCTAGATCATTTCGGTGATCCGGAGCAGAAAGGGATTCGTGGATTGAGCGCACAAGTGCCTGATTTGCACTGATTTTCGTCGAATTCCAGCTCAATATGCAGCGCGACAATGCTTGCCATGGATATATGATCTATGTGAGATCCTAAATGTCGCTCTTGTGAGTGTGGAAAGCACTAAAAGCAGCATACCTCGTTCCTCCTTCGAATTCCAGATCAACTCGTAACATGATCCACAACGATCTGATTAGCACTGACCATCGCTAGTGCTAAAAAAGGCACTATAGGTCAAGCACAGAAAAAACTCACTTTTGGTTTATTGAGCCACTTTGTTTCAATCGGTTGAAATTAGAGTCGTTATTCGTTCTTCAAAGAGCCAATATTTTCCATCTACCGGATCGCGCAATACGTCCTTCGACGTCCGGAATTTTCAACTCTGCGATCAAACTGCAACAAAAATGGAACTGCTCCATTGGTCAAGCGTAGAAACACTCACTTTTGGTTAATTGAGCCGCAAAGACCGCCATTTGCTTTAATCGTCGCGCGCAACGCGATTGAAACCACCCTCAATGCCGGTGGAGTTCAATCGTTCTTTTTAAGATCAAGTAGTTTCCGTCTATCAGATCGTTCCGTAGCCAATGGCTAGGAACATCTCACTGCTTCGGACTTTCGGAAATTGTGATCAAACTGCAACACAAGCAACAGATAGAACGTCAAGCGCAGAAAAACTCACTTTAAGTTGGAAAAGACGCTCAGAATAGATCGACAGTAATTACGGTAGGTTTAGTTACCCAAGCATCTGAAAATTGAAGAGCACTTTACAGTTGAATCGCAATCAAAAATTGCAAACGGATCGATAAGCCGCGATGGCGTTCAGACGCCGCTTTGTGTTGCAATGAGACGGTGACGCGTGATTGTGGCGAGCGAGTGGCGCCGCTCCGTTTTTTTGCAACAAGTGCACTGTTTGTTTGTATTTTGAGAACGATGGAAATCCGGCTTTTTGTCGAGTTTTTTCACATTTTGAATTGCACAGAGCGATCTAGACAGCAAAATAGACAAAAAAACAGAGAGAAGGCTTGGTTTTTAACACTATATGCGGCCTTTCCGCGATTACAGTCTCTTTTGAAAGCGATTTTCTATTTCTGATGATTTGCGACTGCATTTGCTCAATATTACAGTAATCCATGCAGCTATCAATCAAGGTCAAGGTGTTCTTCTCTGCTATTCAGTTTAGTTGTTTTAACACGTTGTTTTGTTTTCTGTTTTGAATTAAATTGACTCTCGGTTTGGGGATAATTTTATTTCTGGCGTTATTTATATGAGCCTCGGGAACCCGAAGCTCTAGATTCAAGATTTCCATAATATTGGATCATTGCGTCGGGACCGTCAACACTTTGAAGATGCGCTACTCCTATTTAGGCCATCTTCTTGCATATGAACGGCCATTCGCTGTCACAATGGTCCATGTACCACTCAATCGACATCGATAAAACCACATTAACCTAATATAATACATTTACTGCTGAAAATAGGTTGATTTCCCTACCAAAGCGCAGCGTTTAGGACTGTTCGTCGTGTTGGTCTCGTGGAGACTCGAGTATTTCCACTCGGTGCCGTCGGCCCAGAGAAGATCGGCGCTGTGGACGGTGGTGAATCCGCCGATCCAATGCGAGAGCTGCTGACCAGTGGAGACCACGAGGTTCTTGATGAAATCGTCCTCGCGCTCGTCGCTGACGGAAGTGAGATGACCGCCTTGCAGAGCGCAGAAGTCGGCCGCGTGCGCCCAGGGCTTAGGCGTGTAGAAGAGGCGATAGCAGCCGTTGTTGAATGGCCGCCAGCCGTTTATGCATTTTGAAGCTGAATTGAGACGAGATTACGGTAGTTTCCGTTAGGAATTGGAATGTATAATGCGAATAAATGCGTTTTTCGGCGTTTTAAGTCAATCAATATTGAATTTCAGTTGATTTTAACGTTAAGACCGAATGTATGAACTTTACATGTGATGAACCTCGATAAACGGCATGTTCGAGAATAGACAAGACATATAAGCAAATCAGACATGTCTTCGAGACATGCCTGGATAGCGCAGTAGGCAGCGCGTCAGTCTCATAATCTGAAGGTCGTGAGTTCGATCCTCACTCCGGGCAATATTTTTTTCTTTTTTGTTTATCGGTTATTTTTCGCTCTGGGACCCATAAAAATATTTAAAATCCAGAAAAAAACACCGTTTTAGTGTTTAAAAAGTGACATTTTACCTGAAGTTGGTCGACTTGAGAGAGAGTCGCCGCAGTGTACGATCACATCACTAGCAAAGATTACGGTAGAAAATAGAACGACGAGCAGCGGAGTCCACATCTTCTTGCGTTCTAGCAAAAGCAGAATAAACGATTTGTGACTTGTTTTCGTCTCCCAAGACGTTATTTATGGTCGCTGCTTTGGGAGCAACGAGAACGGAATAGCGTGTAAACAAAGCCTAAACGGCTGTTTTGAGCGAAAAAAACTGAAATGCGAAAAGCCAAAAAAAGAGAAAATTTGATTCGTTGAAACCAAAATGAAAAAATTCAACGCAGCGAGCAGGATGCGAACCTAAGCGGACGAATTAATGTCTAGTCAATCATAATTTCGGATATCGCTCCAAAATGGTCTCAGATTTTTCTGATATTTCGTCTACCCCCACTAAATCGGCTCTTGCGACCTCGATGGTGAAATCAGAATTCTTGTAGGACAACTCACAAGGGAAGGCCACGAAGTCCACAATTGGTCAGCAATTGACAATTTTTCATCGGGTATTCAGTGGCAAACCTGTGTTTCATGTCCGATCCATATCCGAATGCAATCAAATCGCGTCAAGACCAGTGATTTTCTAGGAGATGTAGGATTCCCCTTTATTTTTTACTGACAAGGGAAGGCCACGAAGTGGACAACTCCGATTTGTCTGAAATTTAGCACGATAGTAGATCTACATGGTAGTAGTGGATTCCACTTCAAACTTGCTGCCCGTATTCAGGTTTGCTCGAGAACGGAGGTCTCGAAGTTTAAAACACGACGCGATCGTGATATATACCGCGGACCGCTTCTCTTTGCTGTCAGGCTGCGTGGCCGATCGGTTAACAACTTCACCCCTCAAGCAGAGGGTCAAAGGTTCAAATCCCATCGGCGCCAATTGTTTGTTAGTTTTTATTTACAATAACATTTGGTTTTTGATTCGGAAGTCTGTTTGATTGAATTTACTTTCGCATGCAGAAAGAAAAAACGATTTGCTAGCGCACGCCTAAATGATGAGGAATAAGACAAAAAACAAATGGCGCCGATGGGATTCGAACCTTTGACCCTCTGCTTGAGGGGTGAAGTTGTTAACCGATCGGCCACGCAGCCTGACAGCAAGGAGAAGCGGTCCGCGGTATATATCACGATCGCGTCGTGTTTTAAACTTCGAGACCTCCGTTCTCGAGCAAACCTGAATACGGGCAGCAAGTTTGAAGTGGAATCCACTACTACCATGTAGATCTACTATCGTGCTAAATTTCAGACAAATCGGAGTTGTCCACTTCGTGGCCTTCCCTTGTCAGTAAAAAATAAAGGGGAATCCTACATCTCCTAGAAAATCACTGGTCTTGACGCGATTTGATTGCATTCGGATATGGATCGGACATGAAACACAGGTTTGCCACTGAATACCCGATGAAAAATTGTCAATTGCTGACCAATTGTGGACTTTGCCGTTCCGTGCAACCGCACAAATCGTTTTTTCATAGTTTTTTCGGATTCGGTTAGGCCTGAACATGGTGTTAAGCCTGGTAAACTTACATTGGAATTCGGATTTCTTTAAACAATTGCTACTTGCTACTAAAGTGCATAGATTATTCTGTACTAAAGTTCAATACCGTATAGATTTTGCGGTTGCCATGCCGTCACTGGCTTAGACATTTAACCTAGTTCTTGGCTTTCCAAGCTTTGTAGGTGGATGCAGCAAAAAAGCCTTTTTATAACCGTTGGTTTTATAATGTTTTGAGCAGGTGCCCTCTTAGACCGGCATATCAGAAGATCGTGGGAACTATTTTTCTCTTTTCTTAAGAAACGTTGGATGAAAACAAGCCTGGCGTGTTTCCAGCGCTTTTAATTGTCTGCGACCAGGGCGGTAAGAAATAGTTTTTTAAGTTTTCAAGTTTTTGCTGATTTCCTGCTGCAAATTCGGCGGATTTCCACTTTTCAATGCGGCACGATTACACGACTTTTTGCGACTTTGCCTCGCACTTTCCGCAAGCCTCTGGACTTCCATCCAGCTCAACTCCGTGAGATCTAGCATCGATGTTATTCCTTCCAGGTCTGCAACTCCAGTAGATGTCGGGTTATCTGATATTGACTCGACTGTTCCGCTTCTTCTGAGTCGCGGGCGCCTTCTATGATAGATCGCGTACCGGAGCTCCTTTTCGTTCGTCTGGTGATTGATACGTGATGAACGTTTAGGACAACGTTTTTTAAGATGGACAATAGTGGCTTGTTCACAATCACTCACAAACACACGTCCAAACAACTAGGACATTGGGTTACGGTAGTGATGAGCGGGGAGAGTGAACAATGCGCAGAACACAAACTACAACATAATAGCGCGCTCGTCAGACCGTTTTTTGCCCGTTCACGCGAACCTAAATCAAATGTAAACGTTTCTAAAATACTCACAACAAATAGGTCAACGCTATTTAAGATGGACAATAGTGACTTACTCACTCACAATCACCGACAAAGACACGTTGAAACAAATAGGACAACGTTTTTTTCTCAAATAGAGATTTGCTCACAATTTACTCACAACAACATTTTGATACAGAAACAATCAACTCTCACAACAATCAAAGACCATTCACAACACTTTGCGTCATCGCAACATCGATGGGCATGTCTTTTAATGCTCTTAAAAAGCGTCCAGTCTGCCTCCCATTTGGTAAATCTCTGTTTTGATCTCAATCTTGTGCAGTTTGAATCGTCTAGAGCGTCTTGAGCACCTCAATCGCAAATTAAACCTTTTTACCGTGAGAACACTGATTTTCTAGTAAAATCGAGAGCCCCATTTACCGGTGCTTGTCAACTTGGCGCCCTTTTAGTGCCAAGTTAAACGCCTTTAAAAGCTGCTCTACGAAGCCTGGTAAGCCAAAAAATTAGGCTATACCAATAAGGCAATCAGTCTACGGTATGGTTAGCCAAGAACGAAGCTGATGAGTGTTACGAGCAGGCACAAAGCTAGCGTTGTATCGAATTCTTGTCGCCAAGTTGTCCTGTTTCGCTCATTTACAACATTTACAACGATTTTCGTCATTTAGCCTTTTCCGGAATTTCCAGATCTTTCCAAAATGGATATTTTTGTTCTTCACCGCGAAAAGTTCCACCAACTCTACAATTGCACCAATGTGGACCTCACTTCAACCGGCCGACCGAATATTCCACTTGGACTTGGCTATCTTCTCGTAGGCATCGCTTTAGAGGCAAGCAGGCTATCAACTTGTCGTGTTCTGAACCGCTTTCTTAAGATTTTCTATATACCCTGCATGAAAGTGCTCTGGTCGACTGCGCTACGCGACAATTCAGCCTATAAATTCATGTTCCAATTGGGCTTTTTGGACATGTGCACTCTGGTCGTGAACAGCATCATCACAGGCTACCTGACGATCATCGGAGCGGTCTACTGTACCTATCCGAATTTTATCTACGTCGCCGGTGCTTTTGGTCTCGGTAGAGCGGAGATTGAAGACGAAAACTGACCGCGAGCATTGCAGGATTATGGTATGCCACTTGTGTGACCAGTTTGACCCTCGGAATCAATCGGTCGATTGACCTGTGGTTCCCCCGCTCCGTGGACATACTGTTCGAGGGCAAGCGCACCTATCTATGGTGCAGCCTGGCGTTCATCTACGGTTTCTGGTTTGCGTGGACCACAAAGCCAATCACCTACTCGTCGAACGCGTTCGCCTGGTTCTTCGACCCCTATTTCGAGATCGACTCGGTCGTAGTTGATCATAGCCTGGTAAGTCGCACACTTTCTACCGTATACGAGCGTGTTTAGTACGAGAATCGCTACCATTCGTTCCACAACTCAGCTACCGTAATCGTCACCCTCTGCATGTACATCTTCTTGTCTCTTTCGGTTTGGTGGAAATGCCGCAAAGCGAATGCGCACTCCAAATCGACGACGGACATGCAGAAACAGGTGCAATTTCAGGCGACCCGCTGGATTACGGTAATCGGACTGATTTTTTCAGGTTATCCGACAGGCCTGTTTGATTTGTCTCTGTAACGCCATCGCGGCATCGATCTACATCTACATGCAGTATTTCTACACTCCAACGTGGCTCATCGTCGTTGCGCAGAGCACTTGGATTGCTTGTCATGGTAGGTTTTTTGACCGTTTGACCATTGAGTGAATGACGGAATGTCTGTGTAGGAGGCGCAGTAATCGTCTATTTCTGCTTCAACAAAACCATCCGCGGCGAAGTTCTGGCAATGTTTAGCCGCAAGAGCGCGTACAAGCAGAATTCGGTCACGTCGATCGTACTGTCAGTCCAGAAATGTTGAAATATGTGGCGACGAATTTGTAGATACGTACTGTGTACTGTATCTACCAGTTGCTACACTGTAGTTCATCTCCCCTCATTCCACATGTACATCAAGGTCCTCGGGCCCCGTACAGCTGTCAATCGTGTCGATTGTTGTCCCAATACAAGCTCTGATGTACTCTGAAATAAACGTCTTCATTTCACTCGTTTGCTTCCGTAGCAATTTCCCAATCTCTTCTAATGACGTTCGCGGAGGCGCTGAAATCAGAAACCGATTTTGAGTCAGAATTTCACGGTGTCAGCATTTGTACATGGTGGCGGTGACATTTACTGCAACAGTAATTACGGTAACGAACGATTTGATCATGTCAATTTATTAGCAAACGGGTTCTACTAGCGAATCGAGGCGAAAACTAAATTCAAAATTCCAAAATTGAAGTGGCCAAAATTCAGAGTGAGGATCAAAACGTTTTTCCTTCTGAAGCGTCCGTTTGGCTTGAATTTATGCATTCTTGAGAGCACGAACGAACAGCTATGCGAGATGCGTTCAATCGATCTTATGCTCAATGTTTGGAATACAACAACATTAACCGAGTGACACGTAATGACTCTTTGGGACGCTCTGGCGCTTCCACCCATCTCTGATACAAATCCAATCAAAATCAGGTCAAAACACGCCTTTCCGTTTCTTTGCTACATTGTCCACACGCTCACAGCGCGGTTCTTTTGTCTTTCAAACAACTGGAATGCGTCAACATTAGCCGTGGCGGCCGCTTTCCGCTCGCAAAAACTGAATCACTCGGTGCGCTAACGCGATGTTCTCTCCAAAAGTCCTTCTTTTCGCGCTTCTCGTTCTGTCCGCTTTCGTCGTCGTGCACTCGCTCCAAGTCCGTCCGCAGTCAGTGGGCAAAGTCCACAAATCGCCCACTTCACAAGTCATCAATGCAAAATACCGAAAAGAAGGACGACAGAAACCGGCTTATGAGAGTTTGGTCGAAGAGATTCTGCGCTCGTTGAATCTGAAGGTTGGTGAAGCTCATGGACTGCTTTGTTAGTGCTTGATTTTAGATTTGATCGCCTGATTCTGGACATGTCGGATTCTACTAAAGTTTTGGAGTTTTTTCCACGTTAATGAAGCTCTGTTTCCTCGTTTCTCTGTAATCTCTGTATGGAAATCTACTCAAATAAATCAACGCAATTCTCCTGCTTTGGATTGAGCGTGTGTTTCAGGCCTTTTAAGTAATTTTCAGCGCTTGAAGTCTTAATCCTAAATTCGAAAACAAATGCGCGGCTTGAACGACTCGAAAAGAGGGATTTTGTTGACCCCTTGCGCCGTTCTATACGCAGATTTACTCAAATCAAGGCCATAATAGGCGCCAAAACAACGTATATAACATTTTTCACGATATTGTAGTCACCAGCGAACTGTTCTGAACATGTTGAACCGAATTCTTTTGTGCATTCTTCAAGCGAACGATTCTGTTCTGAAAATCCTTCCTCAAAGACCTAAAAGATGGACGTTTCAGGCTACCGTACCCTCAATCTTGCAGTCTAACCTGTTGAACATCAACTGCACGACATGACTGAACATCGGCAGCGCCACAAACAGCAGATGGACGGTCAATCGGCCCCAATAACTCTCTTCTCCTACCGTATACAAGACGAAATACATCAACTCCTCCACGAATTGATACAAAAACATCAAAGTCGACGCGAAGAGAACGTGCAGCTCGATTGAGGGACGCCGTTGGAACGCGGGTTGTGTGTAGAATCGCCTTTGCTGAAATTTTGCCGTTTTTTTTGGCTCTAATACTACCGTAAGCCAACCTTTGCAAGGTGCGCATAGATTAGAATGTAGCAGATGAAGGTTGAAGGGAGTATCGTGAAGGTTAGGACCTGAGAAGCCTCGATGATGGCTTGTGAGAACTCTCCCATAAAGTCCCACTGCGCGCTCTCCGCGTTGAAGTAGAAGGTGACGTAAGGCGTGAGATCAAATACGAATAGCACGATTCCTGGAAGCCAAGCTAACAGAGACACAATCTAAACGCCATTTTGTACGAAAAATACAGTAATTCAAGCCTACTGTAAAGGCAGAGCATCTCAACTTGAATGGATTCTTCAAAACGGTGACGTTGAGGCGTTCCAGACATAACAAAAAGTTCAAAAACATGATTCCAATCCAGCCGACGTCCGTAAAAGCACCGAGAAGCTTTTTGACGGTGTTGTGGTCGTCGATATCGGCTAGAATCGTGATTCCTACGCAGAGGTGTACGGTACTGTGGATGAAGTAAGCCAGGTTGAGTTGCTGGAGGATTTTGTATGAGGGAGACTTGTAGATGTCTCTGGAGAGATGGATTGTCTAAAATAGGGGGTTATTGAGAGACACAACTGGAGTGGTAAAAATCAGATGTTCGTTTTCGAAATTTTTAAGCTAAAAATACAAAAAATTGAACAAAAAAGTGAATTTTTGACCAAAAATGATTAGAAAAACAGATGGCCGAACGTGTGATGTATCAAAATTATACATTTAGAGCATATTCAAGTTAGCAGATGTCAATATTGTGCTTAAAATTACAAATTTAGAGCCAGATTTTGATTTTATGGTAGTAACATAAACCGAACGTGCGAATTTTCCAAGAAAATCAGCTCACTTAGGTAAACGTACCAAACCGATAGCGACGTTTAAAACCAAGGAAGGGACGCATATCAGGAGGTGAACAGCGCCCAACAGGACATCGTAAGTCGTCATCGCTCAGGCTCAGCAGGGATGTGAGAAGCCGGTACTAAACTACTCCCAAAATCAGTTCACATGGAACTGAAAATGAGCAGAAAACGTGGAAATAGGAGTTTAAGTACGCTGAGACAGCTCAAATTCAAGAATTAGAAATTCAGTGACTATGTGAAAGTGCTAATTGAATGGAATTTGACCAAATTTTGCGATTATTTTTAAGGATAACAGGTCAAACTCCTAGAGCTCTTGATTTGCGCAGAGTCGATTTATCGTATCGCTCAGTTGTGTCATCAAATCTACATCTATAGACAAACCTGTTTTTGTTAAATTTTGAAATATGCTATGTGCGGTTTACATTAACTTGCTAGGACTCATCAGTCTAGCTACTTAAAGCTCAAAAAAGTGAAGTCACTGTTGACATAGCCCATCAGTTCGATGCAAATTCGATATTTTATGTGTAGGCAGCAGCCTTTGAGCCAACTGAAAGTTTGATCGGAAGCTCGGCGTTATTCTGGCTTATCTAAAGGCATCACTCGGCTTTGTCACACGTAGTTTG
>MQUG01003135.1:0-138167 GCA_007213375.1 Steinernema feltiae | reverse complement strand
GACGCAGGCGAAGCCCTTGGAACGCTCGTCGCGAGAAAAGAAACCCACGTACTCCTTCACGTTGGTGCGCAGGTGCAGGCGGTGTGGCTGCAGGTTGTTGATCCCGGGCACGGGGTCGATGGCAAAGATGTTCACCGGCACGTGGGCCAGTTGCGGGTCGTCGGCCATGGCGTTGGCGAGCATGTGGGCACTGATGCCGCCGCGGCTCCAGCCCACGATGTTGACCTGATCGGGAATCAGGCCGTCCTTGCGGTGCATGCGGATGATGCCTTCCTGGAGTTGCTGCGGGGTCACGCCGCGGTCGCCATAGTCGTACTGGCGCCAGAACCAGGAACCCTCCTTCTTCACGTCCTCGATCGGCACGCCGGCTGACTTCAGGCGGTTGTAGTCCTGCTCGGTGAGTTTTTCGCGCTGCCAGGTGCAGGAGCCCTTGATGACCTGCAGGGCGTGGGCCACGTTCTGCTCCCAGCCGGCGCCGAACAGGGTGCCGGTGAGGCCGTATTCCTTGTTTTCGATGAACAGGTCATCGGCCTGCAGGTTGCCGCTGCCCGGGCCGTCGATGGCGATCCAGTTGGCGAACTCGCGGCCCTGGTCGTTGGAAGCAAGGGTGGCGACCAGTTCGCCGTTCCAGAAATTGGGGTTCTGGTCATCGAAACGGTGCGATCCGGTGCCGCAGAAGTAAACGGTCAGAATGCTCATGGCGGTGTGCTCCTTGGGGTGGGGAGCCGTCACGCTAGCAATGCCGGGGGTTGCGTGTTCAGCGGGGAGTGGTGCCCGGGTGGGAGGGATTGCCCGTTGGCACGCACCGATCCAGAGGCCTTGCTCCGGCTGGTGATCTTGCTCTGGTTTTTGATCTGCTTTTGATCTGCTTTTGATCTGCTTTTGATCTTCTGGCCCTTCAGGAGGCCGAGTGGAGCGCCTGCGTAGTGGGGTGTAGGGCCATGGATGGCCCGGAAAGTGCCGACGGGCAGGGACGCCCGTGCGGCGCGGCCCCGGAGCAGGTGCGGAGCGAGGGGACCCGGAGCGAAGCGTAGGGCCGTATGCAGGGCCCAGCCTTTTTGGTTACTTTTGGGGCGTTTGCCAAAAGTGACCCGCTGTAAGAGCGGAAGGGGCCCTCGGCGTCTCTCTTCATGCTGGATAAGCTCGGTGCCTCTGGAACCATCGCTCCAGGAACCAAGTGTTTACCCAGCATGCCTCTGGAGCCATCGCCCCAGAAACCAAGTGATTATCCAGCATGGATGGCGATCCGAATGGCCCCTTCCGCTCTTACAGCGGCTTACTTTTTTCTTGGAAAAAGTAAGCAAAACCGCTCCGTCCAGCATCCGGCCCTACGCTTCGCTACGGGTCCCCTCACTCCACCCACGCTCCGTGGGGCCGCGCCGCACGGGCATCCCTGCCCGTCGGCACTTTCCGGGCCATCCATGGCCCTACACCCCACTACACGCGGGCTCCATTCGGCCTCCTGAAGGACGGAAAGATCAAAAGCAAAAGCAAGAGCAAGAGCAAGAGCAAGAGCAAGAGCAAGAGCAAGAGCAAGAGCAAGAGCAAGAGCGGAGCGAAGGCGTTTCTGAAGGGCAAAAAAAACCCCGGCACCTTTCGGCCCGGGGTCTCTTTCAACACATCAGATCAATGCGCGTAGGTCAGCAGCAGCTCGGTCGGCACCTTGGTGTCCAACGACATCATCACGCTCAACGCAGTGATGGTGAAGATGGAAAACACGAACAGCTTGCGCGCCCACAGGCGATCATCCACAGCCTTGTAGCCGGTCCAGGCCATGTACAACCAGTACATGCCCATCGCCGCCGCAACAGCCATGTAGCTCATGCCGGCATAACCACCGATGGTCAGCATCAGGGTCGCTGCCAGGAACGCCACGATGTACCAGAGGATGTGTTTCTTGGCCACCAGGATGCCACGCTTGACCGGCAGTACCGGAATCGAGGCCGCCAGGTAGTCGTTGAAGCGGAAGATCGCGATCGCATAGGAATGCGGCATCTGCCACAGGCTGAACATCACCAGCAGGGTCAACGCAGCCAGGTCGAAGCTGTTGCTCACGGCGCAGTAGCCGATCACCGGAGGCATGGCACCGGACAGGCTGCCTACCAGGGTGCCGTGCACCGATTTGCGCTTCAGGTACAGGCTGTAGAAACCCACGTAGATGATGAACCCGATCAGGCCGAACAACGCTGCCAGGGCATTGGCCTGCACGTACAGCAGGCCAAGCCCGGCCACCCCGAGCAGGGTGGCGTAGGCCAGCGCGATCTTCAGCGAGACCTGCCCTTGAACCATCACACGGTTCTTGGTGCGCTCCATCTTGATGTCGATGTCACGGTCGATGCAGTTGTTGAACACGCAACCGGACGCCACCACCAGCGAAGTGCCGATCACCGTGGCCAGGAACAGCATGAAGTCCACATGCCCTTGCGCGGCAAGGAAGAAACCGCCTGCCACAGAAAGCACGTTACCGAAAATGATCCCCGGTTTGGTGATTTGGATAAAGTGCTTAAAGGACATGCCGTCTTACCTCACTTCGCCATCATGCTGGTGTGGATGCTGAACATGATCCACAGCGACAGGCCGACCAACAGTGCAATGACCAACCCGGTGAACAGGAAGGCGCTGACGTTCTCACGCTGCTCTGGCGAACGGTCCAGGTGCAGGAAGTAGTACAGGTGCACGACGATCTGGATGACCGCGAAGGCCACCACGATCAGTACGGTCATGTCTTTGGGCAAGGTCGGGTACATCACCAGACCGAACGGGATCAGCGTCAGGATCACCGACAGTACGAAGCCGATTGCGTACGACTTCACGCTGCCGTGGCTGCCCTCGGCGTGCTCGTTATGTGCGTTAGCCATTTACAGAACCCCCAGCAGATAGACAACGGTGAATACGCAGATCCAGACCACGTCCAGGAAGTGCCAGAACAGGCTCAGGCAACCCATGCGGGTCTTGGCCGAACCGGTGATGCCCTTCTTCTGGATCTGGTACATCATCACGGCCATCCAGATCAGACCACCGGTCACGTGCAGACCGTGGGTGCCGACCAGGGCGAAGAAGCCCGACAGGAAGCCGCTGCGCTGCGGGCCGAAGCCTTCGCTGATCAGCAGGTGGAACTCGTTGACTTCCATGACGATGAAGCCAAGGCCGAGCAGGAAGGTGACTGCCAGCCAGGCCAGTACACCGTTCTTGTTGCCCTTGTACATCTGCAGCATGGCGAAGCCGAAGGTGATACTGGAGAACAGCAGCAGCGCGGTTTCAGCCAGTACATACGGCAGTTCGAAGATGTCGTGACCCGACGGGCCGCCGGCAAAGTTGCCGGACAGCACCGCGTAGGCTGCGAAGATCGACGCAAACAGGATGCAGTCGGTCATCAGGTACAGCCAGAAACCGAATACGGTCATCTGGCCCGAGTCGTGGTGTTCTTCGTGCCCATGGTCGTGACCATGAGCAGCATCAGCATTGATTACATGACTGGACATTGATTAAACCCGTTCAAACGATTCGACAGGCGCACCGACTGGCGAGCCGGTAGCCAGACCGAGGTGCTTCAGACGCTCACCTTCGATACGTGCCACTTCCTCGGCAGGAACCATGTAGCCCTGGTCGTCACGCGCAGCGTGAGCAACGAAGACAGCGATGGTGCCGATCAGGCCGACCGCGGCCAACCACCAGATGTGCCAGATGGTGGCGAAACCGAAGACGGTCAACAGCGCGCCCATGTACAGACCGGTAGCGGTGTTGTTCGGCATGTGGATCGGTGCGTACTGGGCCGGAGCCTTGTAGGCGATACCGGCGCGCTTGGCTTCGGTCCATGCGTCCAGGCCGACTTTTTCCGGCATGGTGGCGAAGTTGTAGAACGGCGGTGGCGACGAGGTCGACCATTCCAGGGTGTGCGCATTCCATGGGTCGCCAGTGACGTCCATGTTGTCCTTGCGATCGCGGATCGACACGTACAGCTGGATCAGCTGGCAGGCGATACCGAACAGGATCAGCACGGCACCGACCACGGCCACGTACAGGTACGGTTCCCAGGCAGGGTTGTCCGAGTGGTTCAGACGACGGGTCATGCCCATGAAGCCCAGTGCGTACAGCGGCATGAAGGCCACGTAGAAACCGGAGATCCAGAACCAGAAGGCAGCCTTGCCCCACTTCTCGTTCAGGGTGAAACCGAAGGCTTTCGGGAACCAGAAGGCGAAGCCGGCAATGTAGCCGAACACCGCACCACCGATGATCACGTTGTGGAAGTGAGCGATCACGAACAGGCTGTTGTGCAGCACGAAGTCAGCACCAGGTACGGCCAGCAGTACGCCGGTCATGCCGCCGATCGAGAAGGTCACCATGAAGCCCAGGGTCCACAGCACTGGCGCGGTGAAGCGCAGACGGCCCTGGTAGATCGTGAACAGCCAGTTGAACAGCTTGACCCCGGTCGGGATCGAAATGAGCATGGTCGCCAGACCGAAGAAGGTGTTGACGCTGGCGCCCGAACCCATGGTGAAGAAGTGGTGCAGCCATACGCCGAAGCCCAGAACCGAGATCGCACCCGAGGCGTAGATCATCGACTTGTGGCCGAACAGGCGCTTGCCGGTAAAGGTCGAGATGACTTCCGAGAACACGCCGAACGCCGGCAGGATCAGGATGTACACCTCAGGGTGACCCCATGCCCAGAACAGGTTGACGTACATCATCGGGTTCCCACCAAGCTCGTTGGTGAAAATGTGGAAGTCCAGATAACGGTCAACGGTCAGCAGTGCCAGGGTCGCGGTCAGGATCGGGAACGAAGCCACGATCAGGATGTTGGCCCAGGTGCAGGTCCAGGTGAAGATCGGCATGTCCATCAGCTTCATGCCAGGGGCGCGCATTTTCAGCACGGTGGCCAGGAAGTTGACACCGGTCAGCGTTGTCCCCAATCCGGATATCTGTAGCGCCCAGATGTAGTAGTCGACACCGACCCCAGGGCTGTACTGGATACCCGCCAGCGGTGGATAGGCCACCCAGCCGGTCTTGGCGAACTCGCCCACGCCCAGGGAGATGTTGACCAGCGCAACGCCGGACACCAGCAGCCAGAAGCTCAGGGAGTTGAGGAACGGGAAGGCAACGTCACGTGCACCGATCTGCAGAGGCAGGGCCAGGTTCATCAGGCCGGTGAAGAATGGCATCGCCATGAAGATGATCATGATCACACCGTGAGCGGTGAAGATCTGGTCATAGTGTTCAGGAGGCAGATAGCCCTCGGCGCCGCCAGTGGCCATGGCCAGCTGGGTACGCATCATGATGGCGTCGGCAAAGCCGCGCAGCAGCATGACCATCGCGACGATGATGTACATCACCCCGATCTTCTTGTGGTCGACCGACGTCAGCCACTCGGTCCACAAGTAGGTCCACTTGCGGAAATAGGTGATTGCAGCAACCAACGCGAGACCGCCGAGCGCGATCATGGCGAGGGTCACCATGACTATCGGCTCGTGATACGGGATCGCGTCCAGACTAAGTTTACCGAACATCTTTTACTCCTCTGCCCCAGCAGCTGAATGCATACTCACGTCCATCGCTTCGGCCGCTTCTTTGTGCTCTTTCTTCTCGTGCACCACCGGCTTGCCACGGTTCATGCCCTCGTACTTGTCGACGATGGACTGGAACATGTTTTCCGGGGCCACGCTGTAGAGCGCAACCGGGTTGTTTTCGCTAGGTTTGGCCAGAGCCTCGTAGGTGGCCTTGTCCAGTTGTTGCGGCGACTGCTTGACCTCGTTGACCCACGCCTCGAAATCTTCCTGGGACGTGGCGATCGCCTTGAACTTCATGCCGGTGAAGCCGGCACCGCTGTAGTTGGCGGAGATCCCGTCGAACTCGGCGTTCTGGTTGGCAATCAGGTGCAGCTTGGTGGTCATGCCCGCCATCGCGTAGATCTGGCCGCCCAGGCCCGGGATGAAGAACGAGTTCATCACGGCGTCGGAGGTCACGCGGAAATTGACCGGGGTGTTGGCCGGGAAGACGATCTTGTTGACCGTGGCTATGCCCTGTTCCGGGTAGATGAACAGCCATTTCCAGTCCAGCGCGACCACGTCGATCTGCACCGGCTTCACGTCGGAATCCAGTGGACGGTACGGGTCCAGCTTGTGGGTGGAGAGGTAGGTGACATAACCCAGGGCGATGATGATCAGCACCGGGATGGACCATACGGCCACTTCGATCTTGGTCGAGTGCGACCAGTCAGGGGTGTAGGTGGCAGCCTTGTTGGAGGCGCGATACTTCCACGCGAACGCGATCGTCATGAAAATGACAGGAATCACCACCAGCAACATCAGGCCGGTAGCGATCAGGATCAGGTTCCTTTGCTCAATGCCGACCTGGCCCTTCGGGTCGAGCAGGGTCCAGTTGCACCCACTGAGTAAAAGCATGCCTAAAAAGGGCAGAATGCCAAACAGTCTGGGGTAACGCTTTTTACTCATCTCACGACCTCTAGAGCAGCTTGCTTCAATGCAATTTGTGTTTTGGTCGCCAACACTTCGTCCTGCCAAGCGTCAGCATTTATGGGATCGAATACGGTCACGCCGGAATTCAGCTGCGGCTGCTCGGCAGAACCGGTGTGCAACGGTGCTTATTGTTTTGACTTCGTAGGCAATCAGGCCTGTTTACAGACCAATTCCATTTGGTGCGGAAAATCACGGGAGGGGGGTCAGCCCGGCATCGCCGCAGGCGATGCTCGTCAGAGTCACGAAAGGGGCCGGAGCTCCTTTAATCCTGCAACTCGCAAGCGGTGCCGAACGGAAATTGGGGGCGATTGTAGTGACGTAACATGGCCATGACTATGACTTATTGAGCAACAGTCCTTTACAGAAAACGTAACAATAGCGCAGCAAAAATCAATTTCGCGACAGTTTGTCGCACCCCTGGCTGTAGCCCTGAAATGCCCGTACCGCAAGGGTTGGGACTTGATCCAGGTCAACCTGGAGGCGACTTCTTCGGAAAATTCTCAAGCCCTGCGCACTTGCCTCGACACGGGACTTTTGTCTAACGCTGGCGACGGTTGCGGTAGATGCCCAGCGGCACCAGCACGGCGGTCAGCACGAAGGCCAGCAGCGCCCATTGCGCCAGCGACAGCCCCAGCACCGGCGGGTACGGCGTCGAGCAGAAACCATCCACCTGGAACACCAGCGGCAGCACCGAGGCCAGCGGCAGGCCGTCGACGATCGGCTGCAGGGTGTCGATGCCGCAACTGACGGCCGGGTTGGCCAGAATGTAGGCGTGGTTGCCCGCTGCAGCAATGCCGCCGATGGCGCTCAGCACCACCAGGGCCTCGAACAGCGTGAGGCTGCGCCGCCCGGGCATGGCCGCACCGATGAAGGCGAACAGGGCGATGAACAGCAATGCATAGCGCTGCAGGATGCACAGTGGACATGGTGCCTCGCCCAGCACGATCTGCATGTACAGGGCACCGCCGATCAGCGCCAGGCAGATGGCGCCCAGCAGTACCAGAAAGCGCCGTTCCCGATTCAGGCGCTGCGTTAGATCGTTCATTCCCGTTCCCTTCACTAGATAGGTGGCTCAAGCCTGGGCGCAATTCTACACGCCGACCATGACCACAGGGAGTGAAGGTTAAACCGATTAAAAGAAGATTAAGGTCGGCAGCTTAGCCAGCGCCTGCAGCACATACGCGCAGCTGCAGGCGCCGGCATTGTCGGCGAACAGGCCCCGGCCCTTACTCGAGTGCTGCCGCCGGCCCGAAGAACTCGTAGCGGCTCTGCTGCTCCGGCACCCCCAGGGCCTTGAGCTGACGCCTGATCGCCGCCATGAAGCCCTTGGGCCCCAGGAAGTACGCGTCCAGGTCACGCTCGACCGGCAGCCACTGCGCCAGTTGATCCTGGCTCAGCAGCCCCACGGCGTCGGCCGGCAGGCTCACCCCATCATCCTCGGCGTAGCAATAGAAGCGCTTGAGCTGCGGATGACGCGCCGCGCGTTCATCCACCCAGTCGCGAAACGCATGCACCGCACCGTTGCGCGCGCAATGAATGAAGTGCACCAGGCGACCGCTGGCCAGGGCCGCGTCGAGCATCGCCAGGGTCGGGGTGATCCCTACCCCGCCGCTGATCAGCACCAGCGGCTTGTCGCTGGCGCTCAGGGTGAACTCGCCCGCCGGCGGGAACAGCTCCAGGGTATCGCCCACCTGCAGTTGCTCATGCAGGTAGTTGGACACCTTGCCGCCCGCCTCGCGCTTGACGCTGATGCGGTACTCGCGGCCGTCACCCAGCGCCGACAATGAATAGTTGCGCCGATGCTCCTGGCCATCGATCTGCACCTTCAGGCCCAGGTACTGGCCGGGCTCGCCCTTGAGAACCGGCCCGCCATCGAGCGGGGCGAAGTGAAACGAGACGATCTCGCTGCTCTCCTGCACCCGCGCCGCCAGCCGGAACGCCCGCGCACCGCGCCAGCCACCCGGCGCCTGGGCCTTCTGCTGGTACAGGCCCTCTTCGGCGCCGATCAGGATATCGGCCAGTTGCTGGTAGGCCGCGCCCCAGGCCGCGATGACCTCGGGGGTGGCGATCTCCTTGCCGAGCACCTCTTCGATGGCACGCAGCAGGCAGGCGCCGACGATGGGGTAGTGCTCGGGCAGGATCTGCAGCGCCACGTGCTTGTTGATGATCTGGTTCACCAGGCCGCCCAGTTGCTCGAGCTGGTCGATATGGCGTGCATACATCAGTACGCCATTGGCCAGCGCCCGCGGCTGGTCGCCGCTGGCCTGGTTGGCCTGGTTGAACAACGGACGCACCTCGGGGTATTCGCTGAGCATCAGTTTGTAGAAATGCGTGGTCAGCGCCTCGCCGCCGCTTTCAAGCAGCGGAACGGTGGCTTTGACGATGGCACGATCTTGGGCATTGAGCATGGGTAACTCCCGGGCCTTATGGCTTCTGGATAATCTGCCCGGGTTGCTTCAGCTTTCGTGCCAACTATTAAATCCATATAAATCAATAGCTTGAATATTTTTGAGTCAAATTGACCACAGCCCTGCTAGAGTCATAAAGACTCGAAGGAGTCATCATGACCGCAAAATCCCTGCTTACCGCACTGCTGCCCCTGGTCAGCGACCTGTCTCGCGAGCTGCCCGAACGCGAACGCTACCGTCGCCTGCTCGAAGCCATGCGCGCCCTGTTGCCATGCGACGCCGCCGCGCTGCTGCGCCTGGATGGCGAATGGCTGGTCCCCCTGGCGGTGGACGGCCTGAGCCCCGACACCCTGGGCCGGCGCTTCAAGGTCAGCGAACACCCGCGCTTCGCCGCCCTGCTCAGCCGCAGCGAGCCGACCCGCTTTGCCAGCGACAGCCAGTGCCCGACCCCTACGACGGCCTGGTCGAGGGCCTGCACCAGCACCTGGAGGTACACGACTGCATGGGCTGCCCGCTGTTCGTCGACGAACGTCCCTGGGGCCTGATCACCCTCGATGCGCTGGCCCCGGAGCGCTTCCAGCAGGTCGAGCTGGACGCCCTGCAGGCCTTCGCCAGCCTGGCCGCCGCCACGGTCAACGTGGCGCAACGTATCGAACGCCTGGCCCTGCGCGCCGAAGACGAACACCAGCGCGCCGAGATCTACCGCCAGGCCAGCGGCCAGCAGCACCAGGAACTGATCGGCCAGAGCAAGGCCCACAAGCACCTGCTCGAAGAGATCCGCCTGGTCGCCGGCAGCGACCTGACCGTACTGGTCACCGGTGAAACCGGAGTCGGCAAGGAGCTGGTGGCCCAGGCCATCCACCAGCAGTCGGCGCGTGCCGACAAGCCGATGATCAGCCTCAACTGTGCCGCCTTGCCCGACACCCTGGTCGAGAGCGAGCTGTTCGGCCATGTGCGCGGCGCCTTCACCGGCGCGGTGGGCGAGCGACGCGGCAAGTTCGAGCTGGCCAACGGCGGCACACTGTTTCTCGACGAAGTGGGCGAACTGTCGCTGGCCGTGCAGGCCAAGTTGCTGCGCGTGCTGCAAAGCGGACAGCTGCAGCGCCTGGGCTCGGACCAGGAGCACCAGGTGGATGTGCGCCTGATTGCCGCCACCAACCGCGACCTGGCCGAGGAAGTGCGTGCCGGGCGCTACCGCGCCGACTTCTACCACCGCCTGAGCGTGTACCCGCTGCGGGTGCCGGCGCTGCGCGAGCGCGGGCGCGACGTGCTGCTGCTCAGTGGCTACTTCCTGGAGCAGAACCGCTCGCGCATGGGCCTGAACAGCCTGCGCCTGAGCAGCGATGCCCAGGCCGCGCTGCTGGCGTACGACTGGCCGGGCAATGTGCGCGAACTGGAGCACCTGATCGGCCGCTCGTCGCTCAAGGCGCTGGGCCAGCACCCCGAGCGGCCGAAGATCCTCACCCTGGAGGCCCGCGACTTCGACCTGCCCAGCGCCGGCCCGGGCGCAGCGCCCAGCGTGGCGGCGCCACTGCCACCGCCGCCCGGCACCGACCTGCGCCAGGCCCTGGACCTGTACCAGCGCCAGCTGATCGAGGCCTGCCTGGAGCGCCACCAGCACAACTGGGCCAGTGCCGCGCGCGAGCTGGGCCTGGACCGCGCCAACCTCAGCCGCCTGGCCCGCCGACTGGGGCTACGCTGAAGTGCAGTGGCGGATTAAAGCCTGGCGTGCTCGGGTCGATAACCCGGCAGATCCCTTATTCTTTTTGCCCTGAAGGTGCCTATGGCCTCGCAAAATGCCCGCGCCGACTCGCTGTCGCTGCTGCTGTTCACCCTGCGCAGCGGCAAGCTGATGGCAATCAACCTGCTCAAGGTCAGCGAGATCATCCCTTGCCCGCCCCTGACCAAGCTCCCGGAATCGCACCCGCACGTCAAAGGCGTGGCCACCCTGCGGGGCAACTCGCTGTCGGTCATCGACCTGTCGCGCGCCATCGGCGAGCGCCCGCTGGAAGACCCCAACGGCGGCTGCCTGATCGTCACCGACATCAGCCGCTCCAAGCAGGGCCTGCACGTGCAGGCGGTAAGCCGCATCGTGCATTGCCTGAGTACCGACATCAAGCCGCCGCCCTACGGGTCGAGCAGCAAGGCATTCATCACCGGGGTAACCCAGGTGGACGGCACGCTGGTGCAGGTGCTGGACATCGAAAAGGTCATTCACGGCATTGCGCCGCCGCCGCGTGAAGTGAGCAGCAGCGAGCTGAACCCCGAAGACGCCGCCGTTCTGCAGGCCACCAACATACTGGTGGTCGATGACAGCCATGTGGCACTCCACCAGTCGGTGCTGACCCTGCGCGGCCTGGGGCTGGAATGCCACACCGCCAAGAGCGCCAAGGATGCCATCGACACCCTGCTGGAGCTGCAGGGTACCGACCGGGAGATCAACGTAGTGGTCTCGGACATCGAGATGTCCGAGATGGACGGTTACGCCTTCACCCGCACGCTGCGCGAAACGCCTGACTTCCAGCACCTCTATGTACTGCTGCACACCTCGCTGGACAGCGCGATGAACAGCGAGAAAGCCCGGCTGGCAGGGGCGAACGCGGTGCTGACCAAGTTCTCCTCGCCGGAACTCACCGATTGCCTGATCGTGGCAGCGCGGGCGGTGGCTTTCGCCGAGCGCTGAGACGGCCCCCTTCGCCGGCAAGGCCGGCTCCTACAGGCACCGCGTACCCTTGTAGGAGCCGCCTTGCCGGCGAAAAAACCGGACAAACGCTGAAACGCTCCCGCTCCTGCAAAAATCGACGCTCTGGCATAATCAGCGGCCTGCCCCCCATGAGCCGCCCATCATGAAAACCCTTACCTTTACTCTGCTGGCCCTGTTCAGCCTGGGCGCCCACGCCTCCAGTGATCAAGCCTGGGCCGACCACGAACAAGCCCTGACCAGGGCCTGCCTCGCCGCCAGCCAGTTCAAGGATGCCCGGCCCGCCAGCAAGCCGGCCGAGTTCGACGACCGCGTCGGCTACAGTGCCCTGCTGATCAGCGGCCACTACCCGCAAAAGCACATGAAGAACCAGAAAGGCAGCGAGCTGTGCCTGTTCGACAAGCAGCGCAAGACCGCCTTCATCACCGAATGGACCCCCGCCAAACCGTGACCAGCGCTGCAACCTCACTCCAGTTCGACTGCACCGGCTGTGGCAAATGCTGCAATGGCCACCACGTTCCCCTGACCCTCGACGAAGCGCGCCACTGGGTGGCAGATGGCGGCCAGCTCATCGTGCTGGTGGAAGCCTTTCTGGCCAACGGCCTGGGCCTGCCCGACGCCCAGCGCGAGCACGCCACCCGCCGTGCCTGCGCCGTGCCCTGCGGCAGTACCCAGGCACACGTGGCCATCACCTTCGCCGCGTTCAACCCCGGCGCCTGCCGCAATCTGGATGCCGACAACCTGTGCCGCATCTATGAGCGCCGGCCGCTGGTGTGCCGCATCTACCCCATGGAAATCAACCCGCACATCCCGTTGCGCCCCGACGCCAAGGACTGCCCGACCGAAGCCTGGCAACGCGGCCCGGTACTGATCCACGGCAGCCAGCTGATGGACCGCCAACTGGCCGAGCTGATCGAGCGCTCGCGCCAGGCCGACCGCGACGATATCCACGCCAAGGTGCAGATCTGCCAGCAACTGGGCATCACCACCAGCGCGCTCAAGGGCAACGGCTTCACCGCCTACCTGCCCGACACCGGGGCGCTGCACGCCGCCTGCACGCCCGGCAACGCCGCGCTGGCGCCCTGGACCCTGCACGTGGAAAGCCCGGCGCTGGTCGAGCAACTGCATCAGGCCGGCGCCCGGGTGTGCAGCACATCGGCTGGCCACTACAGCTTCATCGGTTTCTGAGCGGCGCCTAACGGCGCTGCCAGAACTCCTCGGCCAGGCGCCGGAGGTCTTCGGCCAGGCCGGCCACGTCGCTGGCGTTGGCATGCCCGTGCTGACCGGCCACCACGCTCTCTTCGCTGGCCTGGCGAATGCTGATGATGTTGCGGTTGATATCTTCGCTGACCAGGCTCTGCTGCTCCACCGCCGCAGCAATCTGCAGGCTCATCTCGCTGATCTGGTTGACCTGCTGGCTGATGCCGTCCAGCGCCACCGCCGCCTGCTGCGCCTGCTCGACGCTCTGCCCGGCATGCTCGCGGCTCTCGTGCATGGCCTGCACCGCATCGCGGGTGCCGCGCTGCAAGGCGCTGATCATGCGCTGGATTTCGCCGGTGGACTCGGCCGTGCGCTTGGCCAGGCCGCGCACCTCATCGGCGACCACCGCAAAGCCACGCCCCTGATCCCCGCCCGCGCCGCCTCGATGGCCGCGTTCAGTGCCAGCAGGTTGGTCTGCTCGGCGATGCTGTGGATAACCGACAGCACCCCGGAAATTTCCATGCTGTGGCCTTCCAGGGTGTGGATAACCTCGGTGGCAGCGCTCAGTGCGCTGGCCAGTTCGAGGATGCTGCTGCGGCTGCGATCCACCAGCTGGTGACCATTCTGGGTGGCATCCTCGGCATGCTCGGCGGCCTCCGAAGCCTGCTGGGCATTGCTGGCCACCTCGGCCACGCTGGTGGTCATCTGGTTGATTGCCGCCGCCACCTGATCGGCCTCGCCCTGCTGGCCCAGGGTGGTGGTGTGGCTGTGCTGCAGGTGCTGGGCCAGCTCTGCGGTATGGCCGGCCAGGCGCTGCGAGGTGTCGCCAATGCGCCCCACCACCGCCCCGATCTGCGCCTCGAGCATCAGCAGGGCGAATTCGATCTGCCCCACGGCGCCCGCCTTGCCGGTATACAACTGCTGGCTCAACGGGTTGTCGGCAATCGACTGCGCCCGCACACGCAGTTGTTCCAGCGGGCGCAGCAGCGCCGACACCAGCAGCGCACTGAGCCCACCGGCGGCCACCAGCTCCAGCAGCCACTGCCACGGCAGCGCCGGCAACAGCAGGCGGCTGGTGCCCAGCACCACTGCCAGCACCAGGCCTGTGCCCAGCCCCAGCTGCAACGCCAGCCAGGGCGCGGCAGGCGTTGCCACCAGGGCAACGGGCGCTGCTGGCGCAAGCGTGCATAGCAGCGTTCGGCGGCCTCCACCTGCGCCGGGGTGGGCTTGGTGCGCACCGACTGGTACTCCACCGTCTGGCCCTGGCTGGTGACCGGCGACACGAATGCGCTGACCCAGTAATGGTCGCCATTCTTGCAGCGGTTCTTCACCAGCCCCATCCACGAGCGGCCGGCCTTGAGGGTCTGCCACATCTGCGCAAAGGCCTGGGAAGGCATGTCGGGATGGCGTACCACATGGTGCAACTGGCCAATCAGCTCGTCGCGCTCGAACCCGCTGACCTTGAGAAAATCCTCGTTGGCATAGGTAATGGCGCTGGTCAGATCGGTGGTGGAAAGGATATTCGCGTCACCGGGGTAATCTACATTGCGGCCGGTCACAGGCAGATTGCTCTTCATCGAAAGCGCTCGCGTTTTTATAGGTGGAGGGGCGGCAGGGCGAGAGACTCTACGGGGCAACATTTAGTAAAACCTTGATCCAGCGCAGACTATTGGCACTTGGCCATCTGCCAGCTGACAGCGCTGACAGGTGGGCGTCACACTGCTGACCCCCAGTAGCAGCTATAACCTACTGACAGCCCTCCTTTTTCTGCCCTGGCGCCGTGCACGCATGCGAATTTCCAGCTCTCGAGTGTTTTTTTTCGGCCTGATAGCGTTGCTGCTGGGCCTGGCGCTGTACCTGACTTTCGGTCGCCACACGGCCAGCCAACCGGCCATGCCCGTGGCCACCCCGGTCAGTGTGATCCAGGTGCAGCAGCAGGATGTGCCGCACTACCTCAGCGCCATCGGCGCGGTGCAGTCGCTGCACAGCGTGCAGATCCGCCCCCAGGTGGAGGGCGTGCTGACCCGGATCCTGGTCAAGGAGGGCCAGTCGGTGCAGGCCGGCGACCTGCTGGCCACCCTGGATGACCGCAGCATCCGCGCCAGCCTCGAGCAGGCCCAGGCGCAACTGGGCCAGAGCCAGGCCCAGCAGCAGGTGGCCGAGGTCGACCTCAGGCGCTACCGCCTGCTCAGCGAAGACAACGGCATCTCGCGCCAGACCCTCGACCAGCAGCAGGCGCTGGTCAACCAGCTCAAGGCAAGCATCCTCGGCAACCAGGCAGCGATCGCCGCGGCCAAGGTGCAGTTGTCGTACACCCAGATCCGCTCGCCGGTCACCGGACGGGTGGGCATTCGCAACATCGACGAAGGCAATCTGGTGCGCACCAGCGACGCCCAGGGCCTGTTCAGCGTGACCCAGATCGACCCCATCGCGGTGGAGTTCGCCGTGCCGCAGCAATGGCTGCCGACCCTGCAGGGGCTGGTGGCCGCCGAACCCCCGGCGCCGATCCGTGCCTACCTCGAAGGCAACGGCGACAGCGGCGGCCTGCTGCTGGGTGAAGGGCACCTGAGCCTGATCGACAACCAGATCGCCGCCAACACCGGCACCCTGCGCGCCAAGGCCGCGTTCGACAATGCCCAGGCCCGCCTGTGGCCGGGGCAACTGGTGAGCCTGAAGATCCAGACCAGCATCCAGCGCGATGCGCTGGTGGTGCCCCCCGGCGTGGTGCAGCGGGGCATCGACCAGCACTTCGTGTACCGCGTCGAGGGCGACAAGGTCGCGGTGGTGCCGGTCAAGGTGCTGTACCAGGACAGCAACCTCAACGTGATCAGCGGCGTAGCGGTCAACGACACGCTGGTGGCCGACGGGCAGTCGCGGCTCAGGCCCGGCGCCCGGGTCGAGGTACTGACAGCCCCGCCCGCCGCGCCCGTCGGCGACGATGTTGCCGGCAGCGGTGTGCAGCCATGAGCGGGCGCAGCTCGATCAGTGCGTGGTGCATCGACCGCCCGGTGGCCACCCTGCTGCTGACCTTCGCCCTGGTGCTGCTGGGCGTGGTGGCGTTCCCGCAGTTGCCGGTGGCACCGCTGCCCGAAGCGGACTTCCCCACCATTCAGGTCAGCGCGCAGCTGCCCGGCGCCAGCCCCGAGACCATGGCCTCGTCGGTGGCCACCCCGCTGGAGGTGCAGTTCAGCGCCATCCCCGGCATGACCCAGATGACCTCCAGCAGCGCACTGGGCTCCACCAGCCTGATCCTGCAGTTCACCCTCGACAAGAACATCGACACAGCCGCCCAGGAAGTCCAGGCCGCGATCAACACCGCCTCCTCGCGCCTGCCCCAGGACATGCCGAGCCTGCCCACCTGGCGCAAGGTCAACCCGGCCGACAGCCCGGTGCTGATCATGACCGTCAGCTCCGCGCAGATGCCGGCCAACGAACTGAGCGACTACGCCGAAACCCTGCTGGCACGCCAGCTGAGCCAGATCGACGGGGTCGGGCTGGTCAACATCACCGGCCAGCAGCGCCCGGCGATTCGCGTGCAGGCCCAGCCGGAAAAACTCGCCGCCATCGGCCTGACCCTGGCCGACCTGCGCCAGGCCATCCAGCAGACCAGCCTCAACCTGGCCAAGGGCGCGCTGTACGGCGACAGCAGCGTGTCGACCCTGGCCACCAACGACCAGCTGTTCCACCCCGATGAATACGCCCAGCTCATCGTCGCCTACCGCGACGGCGCCCCGGTACACCTCAAGGACGTGGCCACGGTCATCAACGGCGCCGAAAACGCCTATGTCAAAGCCTGGTCCGGCGACCAGGAAGGCCTCAACCTGGTGGTGTTCCGCCAGCCCGGGGCCAACATCGTCGACACCGTGGACCGGGTCATGCAGGCGCTGCCGCACCTGGAGGAAATGCTCCCGGCATCGGTGCAGGTGTCGGTGCTCAGCGACCGCACCCAGACCATCCGCGCCTCGCTGCACGAGGTGGAGATCACCCTGCTGATCGCCGTGCTGCTGGTGATCGCGGTCATGGCGCTGTTCCTGCGCCAGTGGTCGGCCACGCTGATCGTCTCCAGCGTGCTGGGGGTATCGCTGGTGGCCAGCTTCGCGCTGATGTACCTGTTCGGCTTCAGCCTGAACAACCTGACCCTCGTGGCCATCGTCATCGCCGTGGGGTTTGTGGTGGACGATGCCATCGTGGTGGTGGAAAACATCCACCGGCACCTGGAGGCCGGCGACGACAGCCGCACGGCTGCCCTCAAGGGCGCCGGCGAGATCGGCTTCACCGTGGTCTCGATCAGCTTCTCGCTGGTGGCCGCGTTCATCCCGCTGCTGTTCATGGGGGGCGTGGTGGGGCGGCTGTTCAAGGAGTTCGCCCTCACCGCCACCTCCACCATCCTGATTTCGGTGGTGGTCTCGCTGACCCTGGCGCCGACCCTGTGCGCGCTGTTCATGCGCCGCCCGCAACACCCCGAGCACGCCGCGCCGACCTTCGGCGAGCGCCTGGTGGCCGGTTACGATCGTCTGCTGGTCAAGGCCCTGGCGCACCAGAGGCTGATGCTCGGGCTGTTCTTCGTGACCCTGGCCCTGGCCATCGGCGGCTACGTGGCCATTCCCAAGGGCTTCTTTCCGGTGCAGGACACCGGCTTCATCCTCGGCACCACCGAGGCCGCAGCCGACGTGTCGTACCCGGACATGGTGCGCAAGCACCAGGCGCTGGCGAAGATCATCGAGGCCGACCCTGCGGTACGCGCGTTCTCGCACTCGGTGGGGGTTACCGGCAGCAACCAGACCATCGCCAACGGGCGCTTCTGGATCGCCCTCAAGGACCCTGCCCAGCACGACGTGTCGGCCAGCGAGTTCATCGACCGGCTGCGCCCCAAGGCCGCCCAGGTGCCGGGCCTGGTGCTGTACCTGCGGGCCGGGCAGGACATCAACCTCAGCTCCGGGCCCAGCCGCAGCCAGTACCAGTACGTGCTCAAGAGCAACGACGGCCCGGCGCTCAACCTGTGGACCCAGCGCCTGACCGAACGCCTGCACGCCAACCCGGCGTTCCGCGACCTGTCCAACGACCTGCAGCTGGGCGCCAGCGTGACCCGCATCGACATCGACCGCCAGGCCGCCGCGCGTTTCGGCCTGACCACCGCCGACGTCGACCAGGCGCTGTACGACGCCTTCGGCCAGCGTCAGATCAGCGAGTTCCAGACCGAGACCAACCAGTACAAGGTGATCCTGGAAATCGATGCACGCCAGCGTGGCAAGGCCGAGAGCCTGGCCTACTTCTACCTGCGCTCGCCCCTCAGTGGCGAGATGGTGCCGCTGGCGGCGCTGGCCAAGGTCGCGGCGCCCAGCACCGGGCCGCTGTCGATCAGCCACGACGGGCTGTTCCCGGCCGCCAACCTGTCGTTCAACCTGGCACCGGGGGTAGCCCTGGGCGATGCGGTGAGCATCCTCGAACGCACCCAGCGCGAGCTGGGCATGCCGGCCTCGATCATCGGCACCTTCCAGGGCGCGGCCCAGGCCTTCCAGAGTTCGCTGTCGAGCCAGCCGTGGTTGATCCTGGCCGCGCTGGTGGCGGTGTACATCATTCTGGGGGTGCTCTACGAGAGCTTCGTGCACCCGCTGACCATCATCTCCACCCTGCCTTCGGCGGGCCTTGGCGCACTGGCGCTGCTGTGGCTGATGGGCCAGGACTTCACCATCATGGGCCTGATCGGCGTGGTGCTGCTGATCGGCATCGTCAAGAAGAACGGCATCCTGCTCATCGACTTTGCCCTGGAGGCCCAGCGCCAGCGCGGGCTTGCGCCAGAGGCGGCGATCCACGAGGCGTGCCTGACGCGCTTTCGCCGATCATCATGACCACCCTGGCCGCCCTGCTGGGCGCGGTGCCACTGATGCTCGGCGCCGGGGCCGGGCCGAGCTGCGCCAGCCGCTGGGCATCGCGGTGGTGGGCGGGCTGCTGGTCAGCCAGGCGCTGACACTGTTCACCACGCCGGTCATATACTTGGCCCTGGAGCGCCTGTTCCACCGCCGCCGCAACGACCTGCCGGCGGCCCGGCCGATCGAGAACTGAGAGCCGACCATGCGCGTGCTGATTATCGAAGACGAACAGAAGACCGCCGACTACCTGCATCGCGGCCTCACCGAACAAGGCTTTACCGTGGACCTCGCCCCGGACGGCATCGAGGGCCTGCACCTGGCCCTCGAGGGCGACTACTCGGTGATCGTGCTCGACGTGATGCTGCCGGGCCTGGATGGCTACGGCGTACTGCGCGCCCTGCGTGCACGCAAGCAGACGCCGGTGATCATGCTCACCGCCCGCGAGCGCGTCGAAGACCGCATCCGCGGCCTGCGCGAAGGCGCCGACGACTACCTGGGCAAGCCGTTCTCGTTCCTCGAACTGGTGGCGCGTCTGCAGGCGCTGACCCGCCGCAGCGGCGGGCACGAGCCGGTGCAGATCCAGGTCGCGGACCTGTGGGTGGACCTGATCAGCCGCAAGGCCAGCCGCGCCGGCCAGCGCCTGGAACTGACCGCCAAGGAGTTCTCGCTGCTCAGCGTGCTGGCGCGCCGCCAGGGCGAGATCCTGTCCAAGACCGCGATTGCCGAGCTGGTGTGGGACATCAACTTCGACAGCGACGCCAACGTGGTGGAGGTCGCCATCAAGCGCCTGCGCGCCAAGCTCGACGGCCCGTTCGAGACCAAGCTGCTGCACACCATCCGAGGCATGGGCTATGTACTGGAAAGCCGTGCGCACTAACTCCATCGCCCTGCGCCTGAGCCTGCTGTTCAGCCTGGTGGCGCTGGGCGTGTTCCTGCTGATCGGCGGTGCCCTGTACAAACAGGTCGACCGCAGCCTCGACCTGCTGCCGGAGGCCGAACTGGACGCCCGCTACAGCGTGCTGGAATCGGCGCTGACCCGCTATGGCACCCGGGAGCACTGGGCCAAGATCACCAACAAGCTCAACCTGCTGAGCGAGGAAGACCGGCGTATCCGCTTCTGGGTGGTGAGTGGCGACGCGCACTACGAGTACGGCCAGCCCGACGCCGCGATACGCGACTTTGCCGCCGGCCCGCTGGGCATGCGCGACCTGCAGCTGGAGGGCCGGCCGTACCCGTACAAGGTGCTGGTGAGCGAGCTGCCGGCGCTGGACCGGCGCCCTGCCCTGCGCTTTCTGCTCGGCATCGATACCGAAACCTTCTGGCACACCCAGCACACCCTGCTGGGGGCATTGATCAGCCTGGCGGTGATCGGCGTGCTGCTGGCCTCGGCCCTGGGCTACTGGGCCGCGCGCATCGGCCTGCGCCCGCTGCGGGCGCTCTCGGCCGAGGCCCAGCAACTGGCGCCACCGCACCTGAGCGCACGCCTGTATGCGGCCGACCTGCCGCCAGAGCTGCAACAGTTCGCCGGCACCTTCAATGCCACCCTGGAGCGGGTCGAGCAGGCCTATTCACGCCTGGAGGGGTTCAATGCCGACGTGGCCCATGAGCTGCGCTCGCCCCTGACCAACCTGATCGGCCAGACCCAGGTGGCGCTGACCCGCGGTCGCAGCGCCGAACATTACTTCGAGGTACTGCAATCGAACCTGGAGGAACTGGAGCGGCTGCGCAGCATCGTCAACGACATGCTGTTCCTGGCCAGTGCCGACCAGGGCAACAAGGCCACCGCGCTGACCAGCAGCTCGCTGGCCGAGGAAGTGGCGACCACCCTGGACTACCTGGACTACATCCTCGAGGACGCCCAGGTACGGGTGCAGGTCAGCGGCGATGCACGGGCGCGCATCGAGAAGGCGCAGTTGCGCCGGGCGCTGATCAACCTGCTCAACAATGCGGTGCAGCACACGGCCCGCCAGCAGGTGATCCAGGTGCATATCGAGCGTCAGGGCGAGCAGGTATGCATTGCCGTGAGCAACCCGGGCCCGGCCATCGAGGCCGTGCACCTGCCTCGCCTGTTCGAGCGCTTCTACCGGGTGGATGCCGCGCGCAGCAACAGCGCCGTGGGCAACCATGGGCTGGGGCTGGCGATCGTCAAGGCGATTGCGCTGATGCATGGCGGCAGCGTGTTTGCCCGCAGCCAGGCGGGGGCCAATACCTTCGGGATTCTGTTGCCGGCCTGAAGCCCCCATCGCGGGTCAAGCCCGCTCCCACAAGGGCCAGCGAACACCCTGTGGGAGCGAGCTTGACCCGCGATGGGCCAAACGCTGCGCTCGACTGTTGCCCGAAATGCAACAGTGCATTGCCCAATCCCCTCTGTTTCAACCCCCCACCGAGGACTATCGTACCCACACCAAATAGATAGCTTGCTATGCAAGAAGGTAGCTTCAAATGTCCAACAGTATGGGTATTGCCAGTATTTTCGTCCTGTCGTCCGTATTGCTCTCGCCCCTGGCCATGGCCGAGGAGTCCCCTGCTTTCGTGGCGCAGTACGCCGCCCGCGCCGCTGCCGCGCAGCAAGGCCGCGAAGCCCTCGCCCAGCAGCAGGACAACGCCAAAAACCTGGAGCAGACCGCGTCCAAAGGTTCTGCGAGTGCCGACAAAGACAGCTGATACGCTGCCTCTGCCTCTCTCCTATTCCCTCGACTGCTGCGCTGGCGACGTGTTCGCCTGCGTGGCCGTCTTTCAAAGCCGCTGCTATCAGCGGCTTTTTTTTGGCCTGGACAAAAGGTTCTGCGGCCAGAGATGTGTCCTCACAAGAAAACACCGCTTCGCACAATAAAAAGCTGCATCCCTCACCTCAAGGAGTCCACACCGGTGATCCACGCTTTTCGCTTCACCCCGCTGTTCGTTGCGCTGGCTGCAACGATGCCCCTGCACGCCCAGGCCGACGAGGCCGAAGGCTTCGTCGAAGGTGCGCACCTCGACGTGCTCAGCCGCAACTACTACCTCAACCGCAACCAGCTGCAGCGCGGCAACCACGACAACCGTGAATGGGGCCAGGGCTTCATCGGCAAGTTCGAGTCCGGGTTCACCCAGGGCACCGTGGGCTTTGGTCTGGATGCCCATGCCATGCTCGGCCTCAAGCTCGACGGCGGTGGCGGCACGGCGGGTTCGAGCATCCTGCCCTACCACTACAAGGACGATGGCGAACTGGGCAAGGCCCCGGATTCGTTCTCCAATGCCGGCGCTGCCATCAAGCTCAAGGCCTTCGACACCGTACTGCGTGCCGGCGACCTGTTCCTGACCAACCCGGTGATCGCCGGTGGCGAAACGCGCATGCTGCCGCAGACCTTCCGCGGCGTCAGCCTGACCAACAACAGCATCGACGGGCTGCAACTGGAAGGCGGCCAGGCCAGCTTCACCAAGCTCTACAACCAGAGCGGCCACAAGCGCATCGGCGCTACCTACGGCAACCTGCCAGATGACCGCGAAAGCCGTCACCTGAACTGGGCCGGCGCAGCCTGGGCACCGGTCGAAGGTTTTACCAGCAGCCTGTACGCCGCCGAGCTCAAGGACGTGTGGAACCAGTACTACCTGGACCTGGACTACACCTGGCAGCTCGCCGACGGCGTCAGCCTCAACCCCGGCCTGCACTACTACCACACCCAGGACACCGGCGATGCGCTGCTGGGCAGCATCGACAACAACACCTACAGCCTGCACCTGGCGCTCGGCGTGGGTAACCACACCGTCACTGCGGTGTACCAGCGGGTCAACGGCAACACGCCGTTCGACTACATCACCCTGGGCGACAGCGTGTACCTGGACAACTCGCAGATGTACTCGGACTTCAACGGGCCTGGCGAGCGTTCGTGGAAACTCAAGTACGCCTATGACTTCGCCGGCGTCGGCATGCCCGGCCTGACCACCGCCGTGTCGTACTCGCGCGGCAAGCTGGACCTGAGCAAGGTCGACCCGGCCAGCGCCGGCTACAGCAACTGGTACAGCGCCGACGGCGACAATGCGCGCCACTGGGAACGCGACATGGACCTGGCCTACGTGTTCCAGCAAGGTTCCCTCAAGGACCTCAGCGTGCTGCTGCGCTGGGCCTCGCACCGTGGCAGCCAGGGCTACGCCCAGGTCGACAACGATGTGGACGAATACCGCGTGATCGTCGAATACCCGCTCAACGTCTTCTGATCCCACCGCCATGCGCCAAAGAGCTTGCAGGATGCAGGCTCTTTTCCTGCAAATAGCCCCAAGATGCCGTACATCAATCGGCACCAGCAACAGCTTGTCCGACAATCTGCACCCGCCTAGAATACCGCCGCCTCGCACCTGCCCTTTCAACGACAGCGGTACGAATCACCTCCATCATGCCTTCGCGCCTTCCGCCCCAGCGCCCGACCCTGTACAGGACTCATCCGGAGTTGATCCTTAACCTGGGCAGTTGCCTGGCGGTTCTGGCCATCATCACCATCGTGACCTTCCTGCTGGTACGCGAAAAAGCCAACGTGGGCCAGGCGGCCGCACGCTCGGCCAGCAATATCGTGCAGTTGATCGACACCGACATCGTGCGCAACGTCGAGCTCTACGACCTGTCGCTGCACGGACTGATCTGGGCCATCCAGCGCCCTGAGCTGGCCAGCGTGGCCGCGCCGCTGCGCCAGCAACTGCTGTTCAACCAGGCCTTCACCGTGCCGTTACGCGGCGACATCCTGTGGCTGGACCGCAACGGCAACGTGGCGGCCGACTCCACCAGCGTGGTGCCACGCAGCGCCAACTTTGCCGACAGCAAGGTGTTCCAGGCCCATCGCGACAACCCGGCCTGGGCCTGGTCATCAGCCCGCCATTCAAGGCACGCCTGGGCGAGCTGGACTGGTGCATCAGTTTCAGCCGGCGCATCAACGATGCCGATGGGGCCTTCGCCGGTATCGCGTCAGGCGCCCTGCGCCTGGCCTACTTCAGCGAGCTGTTCCAGCGCCTGGACATCGGCCGCGACAGCAGCGTCAACCTGTTCAACAGCGACGGCGTGATGCTCGCCCGCCACCCTTCGCTGCCCAGCGACCCGCTGATCGGCGCCGACCTGTCCGAGCAACCCAACTTCAAGCGCGCAATGGCCCAGGGCAACGGCAGCTTCACCGCGCGTTCGAGCCTGGACGGCAAGCATCGCCTGTACACCTTTTCACGGGTGGACGACCTGCCGCTGCTGGTGGTGGTGGCCTTGTCCACCGACGAGGTCTATGGCTCGTGGCGGCGTACCGCACTGGTGGTCAGTATCGCTACCGGCCTGTTGTGCATCGGCATCCTCTGGCTGTCGTTGCTGCTGGGGCGCGAACTGCGCAGGCGCCACAGCGCCGAGCAGGGCCTGGCCGAACTGGCAGCCACCGACAGCCTCACGGGGCTGGCCAACCGTCGTCAGCTCGACCAGGTACTGCGCCGCGAATGGGCACGTGCCCAGCGCAGCCAGCGCCCGCTGGCGGTACTGATGGTGGATGTGGACCACTTCAAGGCGTTCAATGAACGCCACGGTCACCAGGGCGGGGACGAAGCGCTACGCCAGGTGGCGACGACGATCGCGCACAGCATCCGCCGCCCGGCGGACCTGGCCGCACGATATGGTGGGGAGGAATTTCTGGTGATCGTGCCCGAGACCGACCTCAACGGCGTGCTGACCCTGGCCGAACGTATCCGCAGCAGCGTCGAGGCACTGCCGCCGTTCGGCGACGACCAGCACCCGGTGACCGTCAGCATTGGCGTGGGCCTGCAGACGCCAGAAGCCCAGCAGGATCTTTCGACCTTGCTGGGCTGTGCGGACGATGCGCTGTATTGCGCCAAGCGCAACGGGCGCAACCGGGTAGAGGTGTACGCCGGTTAGGAACGTGCGCGGGCCTTGTCGCGCAGCACCTTGACCTGGTCATGGTTGCGCTGCACGCCATGGTACTGGCGCTCGACCAGGGCATATGCCGGGTCACTTGCCGGTACATTCAGCTTGGCCAGTTTTTCCAGGGCATCCTTGTAGGCTTTGAGGGCGTGGTCTTCACCGCGCTCCACTTCTTCCAGCACCGCCTTGTCGTCGTTGCTGGTCAGCGAAGACTTGAGGTTGACCCAGGCGCGGTGCATGTCACCGCTGAGGCTGGTGGTGGTTTCCGGGTCGCCGCCCAGGGAACGCACGTGCTGCTGCAGATCTGCGGCGGCGCTACGGCATTCGCCTTCACGCTGCAGGAAGAACGCTTTCAGGTCCGGGTTCTTGGCATCCTCGGCAGAAGTCTTGAAGCCCTTCTCGCCATCCTTGCTGTACTCGATGAGGTTGTTCAGAACCGAAATAACGTCTTTGTTCACGTTGGTCATGACAGTGCTCCTTTGCATGAGGGTGGTTGCGTAGTACAGGAGCAGTGTTCATGCCAGCTTTTCTGTAAAACTTAAATCTTTTAAAATCAACAAGTTATAAAAATTTTGAACCTTCCCCAAGCAGCGTTTTGCATGAACGGACCTTTGGTCTCGTGCAGATTGCATGTATTGTCGGGCCTTTCCTGCACTGCTGCGCCGAGCCCATGACTCCCGAGACACTCGAACTGCTGGTCACCCGCGAAATGCCCTATGGCAAGTACCAGGGCCGGCTGATCGCCGACCTGCCCGGCCACTACCTCAACTGGTTCGCCCGCCAGGGCTTTCCCAAGGGCGAACTGGGCGGGCTGCTGGCGTTGATGCACGAGGTCGACCACAACGGCCTGGCCGACCTGCTCGAACCGCTGCGCAAGAAGCACCCGCGCCCACGCCCCTGATCAGGCCTTGGCCGGCTCCAGTGCCAGCTCGGCCACGTCCCTGCGCTTGAGCACCGCGTACACCACAGCGGTCAGCAGGCTGCCGGCGGCGATGGCCAGCAGGTACAGCAGGGCGTGGTTGATCGCGTTGGGAATCAGCATCACGAACAGCCCGCCGTGGGGCGACATCAGCTTGCAACCGAAGTACATCGACAGCGCGCCGGTCAGTGCGCCGCCGACCACGCTGGCGGGGATCACCCGCAGCGGGTCCTTGGCCGCGAACGGGATCGCCCCCTCCGAAATGAAGCACATGCCCAGCACCAGCGCCGCCTTGCCGGCCTCGCGCTCGCTCTGGGCGAACTTGCGTCGCGCCAGGAAGGTGGCGATGCCCAGGCCGATCGGCGGCACCATGCCGGCGGCCATGGTCGCGGCCATCGGCGCCATGCTCTGGTTGGCCAGCAGGCCCACCGAGAAGGCATAGGCGGCCTTGTTCACCGGCCCGCCCAGGTCCACGCACATCATGGCGCCGAGCAGTATGCCCAGCAGCACCGCGTTGGCAGTGCCCATGCTGTCGAGAAAATGCGTCAGGCCATCGAGCATGCCGGCCACCGGCTTGCCCACCACGTAGATCATCACCAGGCCGGTGAACAGGCTGGCCAGCAGCGGGATGATCAGGATCGGCTTGAGACTCTCCAGGCTGCTGGGCAGGCGGACCCAGTGGCTGATCGCCTTGGCCGCGTAGCCGGCCACGAAGCCTGCGACGATGCCGCCGATGAAGCCGGCGCCCAGCGAACTGGCGAGCAGCCCGCCGATCATGCCTGGCGCCAGGCCCGGGCGGTCGGCAATCGAATAGGCGATGTAGCCGGCCAGCAGCGGCACCATCAGCTTGAATGCGGCGTCTTCGCCGATCTGGCGCAGGGCGGCGGCCAGGGTGCCCGGCTCCTTGTAGGCATCGAGCCCGAACATGTATGCCAGGGCGATCAGCAACCCGCCTGCCACCACCATCGGCAACATGAACGACACCCCGGTCAGCAGGTGCTTGTACACCCCGGCCCTTTCACTGCGTGCAGGTGCGGTGCCGGCGCTGCCGGCGGCACGCTCTTCGCGACCTTCGGCCAGCGCCTTGTTCAAGGTGGCCTGGGCCTGCTTGAGGGCCACGCCGGTGCCACAGCGGTAGATGCGCTTGCCGGCGAAGCGCTCGGTGGGCACTTCGATATCGGCGGCCAGCAGTACCACGTCGGCTTCGGCGATGGCCGCGGCGCTCAGCGGGGTGCGTGCCCCCACCGAGCCCTGGGTTTCGACGGCCAGTTGATAACCCAGTTGCCGCGCCGCCTGCTGCAAGGCTTCGGCGGCCATGAAGGTGTGCGCCACCCCGGTGGGGCAGGCAGTGACCGCAACGATCTTCTTCACCGCCCCCGCTGCGGCCGGCGCAGGCGCCATGGCTTCGGGGTGGTGCACCTGGGCCTGTTCGGCGGCCAGGCGCAGAAAGCTCTCCACATCCTGCAGGGCCTGGGCCGGAGTGCTCTGGAACAGGCGTTTGCCGGCAAAGCGCTGCAGGTCGAACGGGCCGGTGCTGATCACCAGCACCCAGTCGGCGGCGGCGATCACTGCCGGCGAAAGCTGGCGCTCGGGATGGTCGGGATCGTGCACCTCGACACTGGTGCTCCAGCCCTGGCGCTGCGCGGCCGCATCCAGCAGGCGCGCGCTGAGCAGGCTGGACACCTGGCCGTTGGGGCAGGCGGTGACGATGGCGATCTTCATTGTTCACCCTCTTGTCGAGCGTGGGGAATCTGCACCCGGACGGCATCTTCGAGCTGCGCCAGTTGCACGCGGTCGCCGATGCCGAAGCCGATCTGGGTCACGGCCTGGGCGGCAATCGCGGTGGCGCGGCGCAAGGTCTGCGCGGCAGGCTCGGCATTGAGCAGGCCGTGCAGCATGCCGGCCAGCAACGAATCGCCCGCGCCCACCGTGCTGGCCACCATCACCTGGGGCGGCAGCGCCTGCAGGGCGCCGTCGCGCCGGAACCAGATCACCCCCTGCTCGCCCTGGGACACCACCACATGCTCGACGCCCTGGTCGATCAACTGGCGGGCAGCGGCCTGCTGCTCGGCAATGCTGTGCAGCGGGCGGCCCAGCGCTTCGGCCAGTTCGTCGGTATTGGGCTTGACCAGCCACGGCGCGCTCTTGAGCCCGGCGATCAAGGCCGCACCACTGCTGTCCAGGATCACCTTCAGGCCCAGCGACTTGAACCACGCCAGCAGCATCTGCAGCCACTGCGGGCTCACACCCGGCGGCAGGCTGCCGGCCACCACCACCGCGTCATGCCCGCTGGCCAGGTGCTGCAGACGCGCCAGCAGCTCGCCCTGGGCGTGTTCGTCGACCTGCGGGCCCACGCCGTTGATATCGGTGACCCGGCCATCGCCCTCCACCAGCTTGAGGTTGCTGCGGGTTTCGCCGGGCACCCGCACGAAGCAATCGGCAAAGCCGCGACGGGCCATCAGGGCCTCGAAGGGCTGCAGGTTGTCCTGGCCCAGGAAGCCGCCCACCGTCACCGAATGCCCCAGGTCGGCCAGCACCTGCGCCACGTTCAGGCCCTTGCCCGCCGCGTGGCTGTGCTGCGCGTGGCTGCGGTTGACCGCGCCGGGCTGCAGGGTGGCGAGGCTGACGGTAAGGTCCAGCGCCGGGTTGAGGGTCAGTGTGAGTATCCGTGCCATCAATGCATCTCCACCCGTGCGCGCACATCGGCGGCACTGCCCTGCACCAGCGCATCACGCGCCAGTTGCCGGGCCTGTTCAAAATTCAGTTCGCGCACCACCGCCTTGACCTCGGCAATGCTGCGCGCCGCCACGCTCAGTTCATCCACGCCCAGCCCCACCAGCACCGCCACCGCCTGAGGGTCGGCGGCCAGTTCCCGCAGATGCCCACCCACTTGCCGTGGGCATGCGCGGCGCGCACGGTGATGTCGATCAGCTGCAGCACCGCCGGGTGCAGGCCATCGGCCTGGGCCGACAGGCTCGGGTGGCCGCGGTCGATGGCCAGGGTGTACTGGGTCAGGTCGTTGGTGCCGACGCTGAAGAAGTCCACCTCCGGCGCCAGCACCGGTGCCAGCAGCGCGGCCGAAGGCACCTCGATCATGATGCCCACCTGCAGGTCGCCGACCGGTATCTCCCGGCGCAGGCGCTCGACCATTGCTCGGGCCTGGCGCCACTCCTCCACCTGCCCGACCATCGGGAACATGATGCGCAGCGGTCGCTCGCCCGCCGCGCGCAACAGGGCGCGCAACTGGCTTTCCATGACCTGCGGCCGTTGCAGGGTCAGGCGAATGCCGCGTACCCCCAGAAACGGGTTTTCCTCCTTGGCGATGGGCCAGTAGGGCAACGGCTTGTCGCCGCCCACATCCAGGGTGCGCACCACCAGCGGCCGGCCCTGCAGGCCGTCGAGCACACGGCGGTACTCGGCTTCCTGGGTGGCCTCGTCGGGCACCTGTGGATGGGCCATGAAGATCAGCTCGGTGCGCAGCAGGCCGATGCCTTCCGCGCCCAGGTCGATCACCTGTTCGATACCCGCGCTTTCACCGATGTTGGCGAACACTTCCACGGCATGCCCGTCGCGGGTCACGGCAGGTTCCAGGCGACGCGCCCGGGCCGCCTGCAGGCGCTGTTCGCGCTGTTCGCGCTCGGCCAGGGCGCGCTGCAGCTCGTCCGCCGCCGGGGCCACGGTCAGGCGCCCACGCTGGCCGTCCAGCAACAGCTCGGTGCCGGCGGCGATCAGCAGCACCGCCGCGCCGGCCCCCACCACCGCCGGGATGCCCAATGCCCGCGCCACGATCGCGCTGTGCGCGGTGGCGCCACCCGTGCGGTGAGAATCCCGGCCACCCGCGCCGGATCGAGGCGCGCCACATCGGACGGGCCGACTTCGTCCATCACCAGCACATAGGGCTGTTGCGGCTCCGCCACCTCGGCGGCCCCGCACAGGGTGGCCAGCACACGGCGGCCCACGTCGCGCAGGTCGGCGGCGCGTTCGGCCAGCAGGGCGTCGTGCAAGGCCTCCTGCTGCCGCGCTGCGGCCTCGATCACGGTCATCCAGGCCGCTGGGGCGCTTTCGCCCTGGAGCAGGCGCAGCTCGACTTCATCGCCCAGCCCGGTCGCTGAGCATTTCCTGGTGAGTGACGAAGATCTCGCGGATGGCCTTGGCCGGGCTGCGCCGGATCAGCGCTTCGAGCTCACTGGCCACGGCGGCCAGGGCACGTTGCAGGCGGTCGCGCTCGATCACCGGCGACTCGCCCCGCAGCGGGTAGTCGAAATGGCGCAGCACCTGCACATGCGCCGGGCCGCAGGCGATGCCCGGCGATGCGGCCACGCCCTGGACCTGCGTGCCCGGCTGCGGCGCGCTCAGCACCGGCTCGAGCACCTGGGGCGCCGCTACCTCGCTCACCGGTGCCAGCGCCTCGACCGCTTCGCCCAGGCCGGCCTGCACCGCCGCCAGCAACGCCGGCAGCGCGCTGTCGGCCACGCTCGGCTCGGCGATGAACTCCAGTACCTGGCCACGGCGTGCGCCCAGGCTCAACAACTTGCTCAGGCTCTTGACCGACACGGCGGCCTCGCCGCTGTCGACCACGCGCACGCGCACCTCGCCCTCGAAGGCCTTGGCAGTTGCGCCAGCTCCTTGGCCGGGCGCGCATGCAGGCCGTGGGCATTGGCCAGGCCGACGCGAACGCTGGGCCAGTCGGCCGGCAGCTCGCCGCCCAGCACCTCCAGCACCGCACGGCTGCTGGTAGCGCGAAACAGCTCCTGCGCCCGACCTTCGATCAGCAGGGTACACAGCGTTCGAGCAGGGCCTGGTGCGCCGCGCCCAGGCTGGCCAGGCAGAACAGGCCGTTGAGCGGCTGGCCCAGGTAGCGCAGCGGCTGCTGCGGGGTGACGAACGCCAGGCCCGGCTTGCGCACGGTCTGCTCGCTGTGCAGCCACCACAGGCCATCGCCCAGGGGTAGCGCCTCGACCTGCTGCAGCACGGCGGCAAAGCCATTGCCGGCGCAATCGGCGCGGCGCAGCAGGCGGGCGCCACGCCATACCAGCTCTTCGAAATCCTCGGCGGGCACACCCAGGCCGATCATCTGTGCATCCAGTGCCAGCTCCTGCGGCGCCCCTGCAGCAGTTTGAGCAACGCCTCGGCGCTGCCGGCCCGGCGCAGCGCCTGGGCCAGGTCGGTCTCGCCCAGCGCGCGGGTGAGCAATTGCAGCAGGCGCAGGTGCTCGTCGGAGCGCGCGGCGATGCCGATGGCCAGGTACACGATCTGCCCGTCGCCCCAGTCCACGCCCTCGGGGAACTGCAACAGGCGCACGCCGGTGGCATGCACCAGCTCGCGGGTCTGCGGGGTACCGTGGGGGATGGCGATGCCCTGGCCGAGAAAGGTCGAGCCCTGCGCTTCACGCGCCTGCAGCCCGGCCAGGTAGCCCTCGGCCACCAGCCCGTCGGCCACCAGGCGCTCGGCCAGCAGCTGCAGCGCGGCGGTCTTGTCCACGGCCGACTGGCCCATGGAAATCTGCTCTATGGTGAGCTCGAGCATGAACCTCTCCTTTACAGCGCCGGGCCGGCGCCGAGGTATTGTTGTGAATTTAGCAGCACCCGACACGTCGCAGGGCCGGGCGCAGGCGAAGGCCACGGCAGAAAAATCGCCTGCTGAATCGTTTAACCTAGAATAGCGTGCACGTTACTCGATAACCTGCGAACAATGAAAGCCCCATTTTGTCGGACAATTGCGACAATGGTCGTCTGCGCCGATGCTTCGCAATCGGCGACAATACCCGGTCAGGCTCTGCAGCCAACCCCGGTAATAACAAGGAAAATTCGGTGAAACTCAGCGATATCGCCCGTCTGGCCGGTGTGTCCGTTACCACTGCCAGTTATGTCATCAATGGCAAGGCCGAACAGCAACGCATCAGCAGCAGCACGGTAGAGCGTGTGCGTGCGGTGGTCGAGGCCCATGGCTTCACGCCCAACCCGCAGGCGGCCGGGCTGCGCAGCCGTCACACGCGCACCCTTGGCTTCATCCTGCCAGACCTGGAAAACCCCAGCTATGCGCGCATCGCCAAGCAACTGGAGCAAGGCGCAAGGGCCCAGGGCTACCAGCTGCTGATCGCCAGCAGCGACGACCAGCCCGACAGCGAGCGCCAGTTGCAGCAGCTGTTTCGCGCACGGCGCTGCGACGCCCTGTTCGTCGCCAGTTGCCTGCCCGAAGACGACGACAGCTACCGCACGCTGCAGGCCAACGGCCTGCCGATCATCGGTATCGACCGCAGCCTGGACCCGGCGCAGTTCTGCTCGGTGGTCAGCGACGACGAGCATGCCAGCCTGCACCTGACCCGCAGCCTGCTCGACAGCGCCCCGGCGCATATCGCACTGATTGGCGCACGCTCGGAGCTGAGCGTCAGCCGCGCTCGCGCACGTGGTTTCGACCAGGCCCTGCAAGGCTTCGACGGACGGGCCAGCCAGCACCAGGGCGAAGCCTTCAGCCGCGAGTGCGGGCGCCGCCTGATGAGCGAGCTGCTGGCCGACCTGGGGCGCCTGCCCGACGCGCTGGTGACCACCTCCTATGTGCTGCTGCAAGGCGTGTTCGATGTGCTGCAGACCCGCCCGCCAGCATCGCGCAGCCTGCACCTGGGCACCTTCGGTGACAACCAGTTGCTGGACTTCCTGCCCCTGCCGGTCAACGCCATGGCCCAGCAGCACGGCCTGATGGCCGAAACCGCCCTGCGCCTGGCGCTGGAGGCGGTGGAGAAGCAGCACTACACGCCGGGTGTGCACGCGGTGGCGCGCACCTTCAAGCAACGCCTCTTCAAGGCCTGACCATGCGCCTGGTAGACACCCACACCCACCTGGACTTTCCCGACTTCGATGCCGACCGCAGCGAAGTGCTGGGGCAGGCGCGCCGCGCCGGGGTCGAGCGCATGGTGGTGCTGGGGGTGTACCAGGACAACTGGCAGCGGGTATGGGAGCTGGTCAAGAGCGATCCGCAGCTGTATGCGGCTTTCGGCCTGCACCCGGTGTACCTGGAACAGCATCGTCCGGAACACCTGCTGGCGCTGGGCGACTGGCTGAGCCGCCTGCGTGGCGACCGGCAGCTGTGCGCGGTGGGCGAGTTCGGCCTGGACTACTACGTGGCCGAGCTGGACCGCGAGCGCCAGCAGGCGCTGTTCGAGGCCCAGTTGCAGCTGGCGGTGGACTTCGACCTGCCGGCGCTGCTGCATGTACGGCGCAGCCATGCCGACGTGATCGCCCGGCTCAAGCGCTTCAAGCTGGCGCGTGGCGGCATCGTGCATGCGTTTGCCGGCAGCTACGAGGAGGCCCGCGAGTACCGCCGCCTCGGGTTCAGGCTGGGCTGGGCGGTGCGGCCACCTGGCCCCAGGCGCTGCGCCTGCGCAAGGTGCTGCCGCGCCTGGGGCTGGACGGCGTGGTGCTGGAGACCGACTCGCCGGACATGGCCCCGGCGATGTACGCCGGGGTGCGCAACAGCCCTGTGCACCTGCCGCAGATTGCCGTGGCACTGGCTGAGGTGATGGGGGTTGCGCCCCAGGTGCTGGCCGAAGCCAGCACGCGCAATGCCTGCGAGCTGTTTGGCTGGTAATACCGCCCTGCGCCTTGCCGGCGAAGGGCCCAGCCCTCGCTCAGACCCTGAACGCCCCGATCAACTGCTTCAACTCCATCACCTGCGCCGACAGCTGCCGGCTCGCATCTTCGGTCTGGTGCGCGCCCTCGGTGGTGTGCTCGGCCGCGCGGTTGATCTGCACGATGTTCAGGTCGATGTCATGCGCCACCGCCGTCTGCTGCTCCACCGCCGCCGCAATCTGCTGGTTCTGCTCCACGATGCTGCCCATCGCCCCCAGAATGTTGACCAGCGCCTGCTGCACCTGCTGCGACTGCCCCACCGTGCCCGCCGCCATCTGGTGACTGCTGTCCATCGCCCGCACCGCCGCCTCCACCCCACCCTGCAGGCGTGAAATCATCTGGTCGATTTCCTCGGTCGACTGCTGCGTGCGCTTGGCCAGCGTGCGTACCTCGTCGGCCACCACCGCGAAGCCACGCCCCTGCTCCCCGGCCCGCGCCGCCTCGATGGCGGCGTTGAGCGCCAGCAGGTTGGTCTGCCCGGCGATGCTCTTGATCACCTCCAGCACCTGGCTGATCTGCTGGCTGTCGCTGACCAGCTGGTTGATCACCCCCACCGACTGGTCGATTTCGGCCGCCAGCCCGGCAATGCTGCCCTGCTGCGACTCCACCAGCTCGCGCCCGCTGACCGTCTCGCGGTTGACCCCGTGGGCGCTGTTCACGGCTGCCGCAGCGCTGCGCGCCACTTCCTGGGCAGTGGCCGACATCTGGTTCATGGCCGTGGCCACCTGCTCGATCTGCCCGCGCTGGCCGCTCACCGCCTGGTTGCTGCGCGCCGATACCGCATGCACCTGCTCGGCCTGGTGTTCCACCTCGGCCACCGTCTGCCCGACCCGCTCGATCAGGTCATGGATGCGCCGCACCGTGGTGTTGAACACCTCGCCCAGCTCGCCCAGCTCGTCGCGACTGCGGGCCTGGAAGGTCACCGTCATGTCGCCCCCGGCCACCTTGTCCATCACCTTGCCCAGGGTACGCAGGGTGCTGCGGGTGGAGGCATAGAAGCCGCCATACAGGTAGCCGATCAGCATGAACACCGCCGCCAGGGCCAGCACCAGCAGCACCATGTGCTGGCGGTAGTCGCCCAGGCGCGCCTGCAACTGCTGTTCGAGTACCTGCAGGGTGGCGCCATTGAGCAGGTAGGTCTGCTCGATCAGGCCGCTGACCTGCTGGTAGAACGCCGGCCACGGCGCATCGAGGGTATCGGCCATCACCACCTGGTCTTCGAGCAGCTCGCTGGCCTGCTTGAGCGACGCCTGGCTGCTGGCGGCCTGGCTGGCCAGCCGCGGCTCGTCGCCCAGGGCGTCCTGCAGGCGAATGGCGTAGTCGGCCGACAGCTTGTCGAGGCTTTTGAGCAGTTCTTCGAAACGGGTACTGGCCGATGAGTTGAGAAACCCCTGGCCCAGCGAGTAAGCCCCGATTGCCCGGCCTTCACCCAGGGTCTGGGTGACCTGGGCGGTGACCGTGGTCAGCAGCTCGCCCATCTGGCGCACGCCGGCATCGCTGTCCTGGCCAAGGCCCGACTGGCTGACCACCAGCTTGCCAAGCAGCTGCGCCTGCGCCAGCAGGGCGTCGTACAGGGCTGCACGGGTCTGCAGCGAGGAGTCGGCCCGCGCCGCTTCGAGCCCTGCCAGCAACTCGTCGCGCCGGGCGGTGAAGGCCTGCACCTGGGCCGGGTCCTCGGTCATCGGGGCCAGCGCGGCCACGCGCTTTGCCACCTGCTGTTCCAGCGCATCGATGCGCGCCTCCAGGTCGTCGGCCTTGCCGGACTGCCCCAGCACCGCGTTGATCTGCACCAGGTTGCCCAGGCTCTCCAGATCACCGCGCACGGCCAAGCTCTCGCTCAGCAGGCCGAGGCTGTGCAGCTCCACACGGGTGGCGTGGAACTTGGCATAGGCGTCGCGCACCAGATAGAAATTGGTGACCAGCATGGGCAGAAAGAACAGCACGCTGATCAGGCTGAACTTCATGCCGAAGCTCAGCCGGTTCATCAATGCGATTGCCGGATACAAGAGGCGCTTCAAGGGTCGTCTCCTTTCGATTTCTTATTGTTTTCTGCGCAATAGCACTAGGCCACTGGCGATCGTCAGCAGCCTCTGTATAGCGCATATCGAAGGGAAGTTTTGTAACTTAAGGTTAACCACCAGTCGCGGCGGCCTGTAGGAACGAGCCGCCGTTGCGGCAGCCCGTTTACACGTCGTGAGTCAGCCGAGCACGGTCCACAGGGCAAAGCCCGCGTACCAGAGCACTGCGGCACGCAGCAGCAGTTCCCACAGGCTGTCGAGCCCGGTCAGGCCTTGCGGGCCGGCCTCGACGTCGGCGGGAATCTCCGCCGCTGCCGTGCCCGCCTGCTCCACCAGGCGCGGCGCGCCGATGTGCCAGTTGAGCAGTTCGTGCAGCATCATGCGGCTGACCGCCACAAAGTTGCCCACCAGTGCAAAACTGGCGGCCAGTACCCGCACCGGCGCCCAGTCGAAGGCGTGGCGCAACTGCCGGGCGCGTTCCTGTACCGCCGGGTTGCCGGCCCGCTCGCCCGTCAGCGCCAGCAGCCGGTAAGCCAGCGCTGCAGCCGGGCCCAGCAGCACATACCAGAAGATCACCGCAAAGAAGCTCTGGTAGGCCTGCCACAGCAGGTGCCCCTGCACCTTCTGGATCAGGCCCTGGCTGTCGTCGGCCGTCACCCCCAGGTCGCGCTCGGCCACGTGCACGGCCGCCTGTTCATCGCTGCGTCGCCAGGCATCGCGAAACGGCCCCAGCGCCGCCTTCACATCGCCCCGGCCCAGGCTGTAGATCAGCACCAGCAGGTGCACCGGCAGGGCCAGCAGGCCATAGGCGACCGGGTCGAGCACGTGCAGCAGCAGCGCCAGTACCACCACCGGCAACAGCACCAGAATGCCCAGCACCCACCAGGGGTCGGCCTTGGGCCTGCGCTCCAGGCGGGCCAGTTCGGTGAGAAAGAAGCCGTCGCGTTGCAGGCGCTGGCGCAGCGCCGAGAACTTCTCGACCCACAGCACCAGCAGTAACACCAGAAAACTCATGATCTGTCCTCGTTGACGTGCAGGCTGGCGCGATAGCGTTCCCAGTCGAACGCCGGCCCCGGGTCGGTCTTGCGCCCCGGCGCAATGTCGCTGTGGCCGCGGATTCGCCCCGCGATGGGCCAGGCAGCCTGCAGTTGCAGGGTCAAGTGTTGCAGGGCAGTGTACTGGGCGTCTGTGAACGGCGTCTGATCGGTGCCTTCGAGTTCGATGCCCACGGAAAAGTCGTTGCAGCCCTCGCGGCCCTCGAAGCGCGATACCCCGGCATGCCAGGCCCGGTCCAGGCACGAGACGAACTGGGTGACCCTGCCGTCACGCTCGATCAGAAAGTGCGCCGATACACGCAGGTCCTTGATCTGCTCGAAAAACGCATGCTCGGCGATGGGCAGGCGGTTCTGGAAGAACGCCTGCACCTTGCCGGTGCCGAACTGCCGGGCGGCAGGCTGATGTTGTGGATCACCAGCAGGCTGATGGCTTCGCCCTCGGGGCGCGCGTTGAAGTTGGGGGAAGGGCAATGGGTGACGCCAGCGACCCAGCCAGTAGCGTGGTCAAGTTGCATAGAAGATCCTGAAGCATGAGGGCTCTGGCGCAGTATGCCCCGAGGAATCGACGGTTGTATCGTTAAAAAGTGCGGGCGCTCAGGGTTGGCGCTGGCGCAGTTGGCTGACCACCGAACCCAGTGCACGTTCGAACAGCTGGGTGGCATCGAGCAGGCGTACCTGGCCCTGGCTCAACGCCCCGGCAAGCCCCTGCTGCGACCATTCGCGCAGCTTGCGCCCGGTACGGTCGACGAACACATAAGTGTGGGTGCTGTCGATGATCGCGATCAGCTTGCCGCGCACCGGCTCGTCATCCTCGTCGCGCAGCTCGATCCAGGCCCCCGGGCGCAGATCGCGCACCTGGTGCAGCGCCGGGTCGTCGTCGGGCAGGCTGGAGCACAGCCCGCCCGCCGCCACCGACTCCGGCCCCAGCAGCACGATCCGATCACGCACCAGCACCCGCTCGATACGCGCCTGGCCGGGGTGCCCTGCCCCTTCCACAGCCTGCAGGTGCAGCGCTTCGAGCTGGGCGAAGAACTCGCTGGTGGCAAAGGGGTCGTAGGCAACCCGGGTCAACCCCTCGCGCAGGGCCTTGAGCAGGCCCTGCACCTGCTCCAGCAGCCGTGCACGGTCGTCGCCTGTGTGTGACTCGACGCTCCAGAGCAACAGGTCCATGTTGGCCAGCGCGTCCTGCCACTGGGTCGAACCCCGCCCATGCTTGAGGCAGGCCAGCAGCAGCACCTGGCTCCAGGCCTGCTCGATCACCCGTACCACGCCTTGCGGCAGGCACTTGCCGAGCAGGCGCAGGTTGAGTTCGCTTTCAACCTGCTGGCGCGCCAGCACGGTGCGTGCCCGGCCCTCTTCGGCATCGCGGGTGCGCTGTTCGAGCAACTCGGTACGGCGGCGCTCATCGGCACTGAAAGCAAGGAACTCGGCCAGCAGCTCGGCGAAGATCTGCGGGTCGTCGGCAAAATCGGTGAGCAGGCGCTGCACGATGGCCTCGACCCGCATGTACAGCTCGTCGCGCTGCACGTCATCACGCGCGCCCCAGCCCATCGCCACTGCGGCAATCTCGTCGAGCAGGCGGCGCGCCGGGTGGGTGGCGCGGCTGAAGAAGCTCTTGTCGAGCAGCGCCACCTTGAGCATCGGGATCTGCAGGCGTGCGATCAACTGGCGCAGCGAATGCGGCAGGTTGCGATCGCCGAGGATGAAGTCGAAGAGCATGGCGATCAGGTTGATCACATCCTCATCGATCACCTCGACCCTGCGGTACTTGCCGCTTTGCACGCTGGCCCGGGTCAGCAGCTGCTCCAGCTGGTGGCGCAGGTCGAAGTCCTGCACCTCCCCCGCTGCCGGCACGAACTGCTGCAGGTGCGAGAGCAGGCGCAGCAGGTCCTGCCTGCTGATCGGCTGCACCCGGTCATAGGGCTCCAGGCGCGGGGCCACCCGACCGCGCACCGGGGACAACAGCACCTGCAGCGAGGCGAAGGCGGCCTGCGCCCCGGCATCGGCCGTCAGCGGGGCTGGCTTGACCTCCGGATCGCCGGCCGGGTGCGCCGGTTCGGCCGCCGGGGTGCGCCAGCCCGGCGCGCTCTTGAGGTCGGGCAGGATCCCGGTGGCGCTCAACAGCTGGTTGGCTTCGCCGTACAACCGGCCGACGTCGCACAGCACGTAACGCTCGAACAGCTTGAGCAGTATCAGCTTGACCTTGATGCCCACGCCCAGGCTGCGCCCGGCCTGCAGAAAGTACTCGCACAGCAGCGCCGGCCCCAGCGGGTTGGCGCGATCGTCCAGGCGCTGGCTGATCAGGCTGTTCATGCGCAGGGTCAGTTGGCCGAGGGCGAAGCCGTCACGCGTGGCCACGCGGGCCACCATCGTCTCCACGGCCTGGGCCCGCTCACGCGCATCGTCGGCCATCAGCGCCTGCCTGTCGTAGCCACGGCGCGCCAACGGCGCGGTCGGGTCGTTGCCGGCAATATCGATGAAGGCGTCATAGAACAGGTCGAGGAAGGCACGCTCGATGCTCTTGCGCTTGAGGCGAAGGTCGCGCATCGCTTCGAAGAACAGGCTGCGGTCATGGTTGTCGGCGGCCGTGTCGGCCATTTCGAAGAGCGTGTCGTCGGCGTTGTCGAACAGCCCCTGCAGCGCCTGGCGCAGGTGCTGCGCTGCCTTGTCGCGCACTTGCAGCAGGATGACCGGCAGACGAGCGAACGGCGTGCGTGACGCCTGATCGGTGGCCGCCTTGAACGGCACCACCTTCCCGTCATTGGGCATCCCGGTCTCCTTGCTGGGTTGGCTACGAAGTGGATTGAATGGCTGTCAAAGTCATGACGCCAATTACAAGGCGCGCATTATCTGGCAAAAACGCGCGGCCTGCCAGCGAACTGTGCAGTACGTTTCGGCCTGCCTGTGGATAGACCGCCATGGGCGCAAATGCTCATTTGCTGCGACCAAAGGCGGATTGCTGCACGCCCGCCCCGGGCTGCCCTATAATCGCGGCCACCTAGCTTGTGGAGCCCACCATGCCGAATCTACGCCTCGCCGACCTGACCGCCGAAATCGAAGCCAACGTGCGCCGTGCGTTGCTCGAGGATGTCGGCAACGGCGACATCACCGCCCAGCTGATTCCTGCCGAGCGCCTGGCCAAGGCCACCATCATTACCCGCGACGACTGCGTGATCAGCGGCACGGCCTGGGTGGACGCGGTGTTTCGTCAGCTCGACCCGCGGGTGGCGGTGCACTGGCAGGTCAAGGACGGCGACCGGGCCACGGCCAATCAGGCACTGTTCCACCTGGAAGGGCCGGCCCGCTCGCTGCTGACCGGCGAGCGCAGCGCGCTGAACTTTTTGCAGCTGCTGTCGGGGTGGCCACCCATGCGCGGCACCTGGCCGACCTGGTGACCGATACCCAGGTCAAGCTGCTGGATACGCGCAAGACCCTGCCGGGCCTGCGCCTGGCGCAGAAGTACGCAGTGACCTGCGGCGGCTGCCACAATCATCGCATCGGCCTGTACGACGCGTTTCTGATCAAGGAAAACCACATTGCCGCCAGCGGCGGGATTGCCGAAGCGATCGCTGCGGCGCGCCGCATTGCGCCGGGCAAACCGGTGGAAATCGAGGTGGAGAGCCTGGATGAACTGCAGCAGGCGCTGGAGGCCGGGGCCGACATCGTCATGCTCGACGAGCTGAACCTGGACGAAATGCGCGAGGCGGTGCGCCTCAATGCCGGCAAGGCCAAGCTGGAAGCCAGCGGCGGGATCAGCGAAAGCACGTTGCGCGCAATTGCCGAGACGGGGGTGGACTACATCTCGATCGGGGCAATGACCAAGGATGTGAAGGCAGTGGACCTGTCGATGCGCCTGAGCCTTTGAAAGCATCGCGGTCAAGCCGCTCACACAAGGACAGCAGTGATCCCTGTGGAGCGGGCTTGACCCGCGAAGGGCTGCGAAGCAGCCCAACAGTCCTCAGAACGAAGCGTTCTGCAGGCCGTCCAGGTAACGCTCGACATCCAGTGCCGCCATGCAGCCGGCACCGGCCGAGGTGATTGCCTGGCGGTACACGTGGTCGGCCACGTCGCCGGCGGCGAATACGCCCTCGATGCTGGTGGCGGTGGCATTGCCGTCACGCCCGCCGTTGACCACCATGTAGCCATCCTTGAGCGCCAGCTGGCCTTCGAACAGCGAGGTGTTGGGGGTGTGACCGATGGCGATGAACACGCCGTCGACCTTCACTTCATCGAAGCTGCCGTCGTTGTTCTTCAGGCGCGCACCGGTCACACCCATGTTGTCGCCCAGCACTTCGTCCAGGGTGGCGTTGAGCTTGAGCTCGATCTTGCCTTCGGCCACGCGGGCGTGCAGCTTGTCGATCAGGATCTTCTCGGCGCGGAAGGTCTCGCGGCGGTGCACCAGGGTCACCTTGCTGGCGATGTTGGCCAGGTACAGGGCTTCCTCGACGGCAGTGTTGCCACCACCGACCACGGCCACCGGCTTGTTGCGGTAGAAGAACCCGTCACAGGTCGCGCAGGCCGAAACGCCCTTGCCCATGAACGCCTCTTCCGACGGCAGGCCCAGGTAGCGCGCGCTGGCGCCGGTGGCGATGATCAGTGCGTCGCAGGTGTAGGTGGCGCTGTCGCCCTTGAGGGTGAACGGCTTGTTGGCCAGGTCCACGGCGTTGATGTGGTCGAACACCACTTCGGTCTCGAAACGCTCGGCATGCTCCTGCATGCGCTGCATCAGCGCAGGGCCGGTCAGGCCATGTGCATCGCCCGGCCAGTTGTCGACTTCGGTGGTGGTGGTCAGCTGGCCGCCAGCCTGCATGCCGGTGATCAGCAGCGGCTTGAGGTTGGCACGGGCCGCGTACACGGCGGCGCTGTAACCGGCAGGGCCGGAACCGAGAATGATCACTCGCGAATGACGAACTTCAGACATGAAACGCTCCTGTCGAGCTGGCGAGCCAGCCACATGACGCCGGGGGCACCGGCTGGAATAAAAAAGAACCCGCGAAGCACTTGGGGAAGGCTTTGGCCGCAGGTTCTGGAAACCGTGAAATTGGTGCGACTGTAACGAGGAGGCAGAGATTAAGGAAATATCCTTAGACAATCCACCTTATAGACGACCTCTATTCACCTGCCGAGCACCGACCGCTTTGCCTATTAAATGATCGACAGGGTTTTGTTACCGGGGTTGCGCGCATTTCGCCGCGCTTTCGCCCAGGCGTCAAACTCGGTAAGGTCGGCGCGTTTACCACCGCTCGGAGCCTTTTATGCAAGCCCCTGTCCTGTCTGGCCCCCAATACCTGCGCGAGGGCCTGAAACTGGTCCTGAGCCCGGGCCTGCGCCTGTTCGTACTGCTGCCGCTGGCGGTCAACCTGCTGCTGTTCGTGGGCCTGATCTATTTTGCCGGTCACCAGTTCAGCCTGTGGGTGGACTCGCTGATCCCGACCCTGCCGGGCTGGCTGAGCTTTCTCAACTATGTGCTGTGGCCGCTATTCGTGGTGCTGGTGGTGCTGATGGTGTTCTTCACCTTCACCATGCTGGCCAACATCATCGCGGCACCGTTCAACGGTTTTCTGGCCGAAAAGGTCGAGGTGGTGGTACGTGGCACCGACCCGTTCCCGGCCTTCAGCTGGGGCGAACTGGCCGCCATGGTGCCGCGCACCCTGAGCCGCGAACTGCGCAAGCTGGGCTACTTCGTGCCGCGCGCCCTGGCGCTGTTCATCCTGTCGTGGATCCCGGTGGTCAACATCGTGGCCGCACCGCTGTGGCTGCTGTTCGGTGTCTGGATGATGGCCATCCAGTACATCGACTACCCGGCAGACAACAACAAGATGAGCTGGCAGGACATGCTCGCCTGGCTGCGTGCCAAGCGCTGGCAGAGCCTGGGCTTTGGCGGCTCGGTGTACCTGGTGCTGCTGATCCCGTTCGTGAACATCGTGATGATGCCTGCCGCCATCGCCGGTGCCACGCTGTTCTGGGTGCGCGAACGCGGCTGACGGTTGCCGGGGCGACGGGGGCGACGGTGCAAGGCCGCCGCCACCGCGCCGTCAGGGCGCCAGCTGGTTGGAGAACTGGCCGACCGCGTCCACCACCTTCTGCGCCCCGTCCTGAATCTCGACGATCACCGTGCCGGTCTGCCCGGCCAGCGACAGGCCCTCTTCGGCCTGGCGCTTGCTGTTGTCGATGATGTCGACCGCCGCCTTGGCCAACTGGGCGTTCTGCTGCACCACCCGGGCGATTTCCTCGGTGGCGCTGCTGGTGCGCGAGGCCAGTTGCCGCACCTCGTCGGCCACCACCGCAAAACCCCGGCCCTGCTCGCCGGCACGCGCGGCTTCGATGGCCGCATTGAGCGCCAGCAGGTTGGTCTGCCCGGCAATGTCGCTGATGGTCTTGATGATCGAACCGATCACCTGGGACTGCTTGTCCAGCGCCTCGATGCCGTCGGCGGCCTGCTGCATGTACGTCTCCAGGCCGCGCATGACCTCGACCGTCTGGGTCACCACCTCGGTGGCGCGACGTGCACTGGAGTCGGTGTCCAGGGACGTGGTGTAGGCGATGTCGGCGGCGTGGGCCACCGCCGCTTCCTGGTTGACCTGGTCGGTGATCACGGTGGCGAACTTGACCACCTTGTACAGCACGTCATGGGCGTCGATGATCGGGTTGTACGACGCCTCCAGCCAGACCACGCGGCCATGGGCATCGATGCGCTTGAAGCGCTCGGCCACGAACTCGCCACGGCGCAGTTTTTCCCAGAACTGCTGGTAATGCGCCGAGTTGTACTCTTCCGGCTCGCAGAACATGCGGTGGTGCTTGCCGCGCACCTGCTCCAGGGAATAGCCCATGGTCTTGAGGAAGCGGTCGTTGGCAGCCAGCACCTCGCCATTGAGGTTGAACTCGATCACTGCCGTGGAGCGCATCAGGGCCTTGATCAGGCTCTCGTGCTCGCGTGACGTCTCGATGGTGCGGGTCAGGTCGCTGGAGTGCAGGGTGAAGTAGCGCAGGCGCCCGTCACTGCCCTTGACCGGCTGCAGGATCGAGCGCAGCCAGGCTTCCTCGCCGTTGCCGCGCAGCAGGCGAAACGCGCCGTTGAGGTGCTCGCCGCGGTTGATCGCCTGCTTCATGCGCTGGTAGAAATCCAGCGGCTTCACATGCGCCGGCACGATCTCTTCGATGTTGCGGCCCAGCAGCTGCTGGCTGCTGTAGCGCATCTCTTTCTCGAAGTTGCCGTTGACCGCTTCGATGCGGCCCTGGGGGTCCAGTTGCAGCACCAGCATCTCGCTGTCCAGGCTGCACTTGACCTGCTCCATGGTCATCAGCTCTTCGCGCAGCCTGGCATTTTCTTGTTTCAGTTTGCTGTTGAACATCACCGCTCCTGGAGCGAAAGCCTCATTCGAATGCATCTTCATCGGCTGGCGATGCGGCATTCTTGAGGCGCTGGCCAAGCTTATTTTCACAGCGCAAAAGCGCCAATGATCGGGCGTCATGTATCCGTCATTTTGCTGTCATCCGGGCGCAATCGGCACCTCGGAAAATCCTCCCATGACCAGTCCCGCCGCCCTGCACATCACCCTTGTCAGCGAAACCTTCCCACCCGAAATCAATGGCGTGGCCAACACCCTTGGCCGCCTGCACGAAGGCCTGCGCCTGCGCGGCCACCGGGTGGAGCTGGTGCGCCGCGCCAGGCCGGCGATGCCGCCGGCCCTGCGCAGGCCGACCTGCTGCTGTGCCGCGGCTGGCCCCTGCCCGGCTACCCCGGCCTGCAGTGGGGGCAGGTGTCGATGCACAAGCTGCTGCGCCGCTGGCGCCGCGACCGCCCGGACGTGCTGTACATCGCCACCGAGGGGCCACTGGGCCTGAGTGCACTGCGGGCGGCGCGGCGCCTGGGCATCGCGGTGGTCAGCGGCTTTCACACCAACTTCCAGCAGTACTCCGGCCAGTACGGCTTCGGCCTGCTCACGCGGCTGGTCACCCGTTACCTGCGCGGCTTCCACCATCGCTGCCACAGCACCCTGGTGCCCAGCGTCAGCCAGCGCCTGGAGCTGCAGCGGCGCGGCTTCGAACGCCTGACCCTGCTGTCGCGCGGGGTCGACAGCAGCCTGTTCAACCCGGCCCGGCGCCGCCAGAGCTTGCGCGACCAGTGGGGCCTTGGGCCCGACGACATCGCCCTGCTGCATGTGGGGCGGCTGGCCACCGAGAAGAACCTGGGCCTGCTCGGCCAGTGCCTGGACGCCCTGCGCAAGGCCTACCCCCTGCGCAACCTGCGCCTGATCGTGGTGGGGGACGGCCCGCAGCGCGGCGCACTCGAGCAGCAGTTGCCAGGTGCAGTGTTCTGCGGGGTACAGCGCGGCGAATGCCTGGCCGAACACTACGCCTCGGGGGATATCTTCCTGTTCCCGAGCCTGACCGAAACCTTCGGCAACGTGGTGCTGGAGGCGCTGGCCTCCGGCCTTGGGGTGGTGGCCTACGACGAGGCCGCAGCAGCCCAGCACATTCGTCATGGGCACAGTGGCGCACTGGCCATGCCGGGGGATGCAGAGGCCTTCATCGATGCCGCCAGCTGGCTGCTGGAAGACAGCGAGACCTTGCGCCGGGTGCGCCTCAATGCCCGCCAGCATGCCAGCCGCCAGGGCTGGCCGGCCATCGTCGAACAGTTCGAGGCGCACCTGCGCGGCGCCTGCGAACAGGCACCGGCACCGTCTCAGCGCCGCGTCGATGCGGCGCTGCTGGTCAAGCCAGGCTCGTCAGCGCCTCGCGGCTGAACGGCAGGATGTCCTGCTCGCGCCCCTCACGCACCTTGGCCGCCCACTGGGCATCCACCAGCAAGGCACGCCCTACGGCCACCAGGTCGAACTCCTGGTCGTCCAGGCGCTGCAGCAGTTTCTCCAGGCTGGCCGGTTGCGCCACCTTGTCGGTGTCGACCATGAACTGCAGAAACTCCCCATCCAGGCCCACGCTGCCCACGGTGATGGTGGGCTTGCCGGTGAGCAGGCGGGTCCAGCCAGCCAGGTTCAGGTCCGAGCCTTCGAACTCAGGCTCCCAGAAGCGACGCGTGGAGCAGTGGAAGATATCCACGCCGGCGTCGGCCAGCGGGCGCAGGAACTCGCCCAGCGCCTCGGCGTTGTCGACCAGGCGGGCGCTGTAGTCCTGCTGCTTCCATTGCGAGAAGCGCAGGATGATCGGAAAGTCCGGGCCTACGGCGGCGCGTACCGCCTGCACCAGCTCGATGGCAAAGCGCGAGCGGCCGGCCAGGTCGCCGCCGTACTCATCGCTGCGCTGGTTGCTCGCGGCCCAGAAGAACTGGTCGATCAGGTAGCCGTGTGCGCCGTGGATCTCGACGCCATCCATGCCGATGGCCTTGGCATCGCGGGCAGCCTGGGCGAACGCCTCGATCACGTCGCGGATGTCGGCATGACTCATGCCGTGCACCACCACCTGGCCATCCTTGAGTTTTTCGCTGGGGCCGTAACCCGGCACGCTGGCGTCCGGCTGAGTACCCAGGCGGCGCACGCTGCCCACGTGCCACAGTTGTGGCACGATCCTGCCGCCTTCGGCGTGTACGGCATCGACGACCTTCTTCCAGCCCGCCAGGGCATCTTCACCATGAAAGCGCGGCACGTTGGGGTAACCGTTGGCGGCCGGGTGGTCGACGGTAGTGCCTTCGGTGATGATCAGGCCGACATCGGCAGCGGCGCGGCGGCGGTAATACTCGACCACCTGCGCATGAGGCACACCGCCGGGGCAGAAGGTTCGGGTCATCGGTGCCATGACCACACGGGTCGGCAGCTCGAGGGCGCCCAGCTTGAAGGGGGTGAACAGGGCTTGAGCAGGCATTCGGCGCTCCTGGGAAAGGGATGGCGCCTGAGCATAGGGCGGGATTGTCGCTGACCCCAGTACTATTGATAGCGGTGATCGGGGTGGATTTTTCGCCGGCAAGGCCGGCTCCTGCATACGACGGTGCATCCATTGCAGGAGCCGGCCTTGCCGGCGAAGGGGCACGTCAGGCCAAGGCTTTCTCGATAGCCTGCACCACCGTGGCATCATCCGGTGCAGTACGCGGCGCAAAGCGCGCCAGCACGCGGCCGTCCTTGCCTACCAGAAACTTCTCGAAGTTCCAGGTGATATCCCCCGGGAACTCGGCGCCTTCACCGGCCAGCAGGCGGTACAGCTGATGCCGCTCCGGGCCGTTGACCTCCAGCTTGCTGCCCAGCGGGAAGCTCACCCGTAGTTCAGGCTGCAGAACTGGGCGATCTCCTGCTCGCTGCCCGGCTCCTGCCCGGCAAACTGGTTGCACGGCAGGCCCAGCACGCTGAAGCCCTTGTCCTTGTACTGCTGGTAGAGATTCTCCAGCGCCGCATATTGCGGGGTCAGGCCACATTTGGAGGCGACATTGACCACCAGCACCACCTGCCCCTTGAACGGCGCCAATGGCAACTCCTGGCCATCCAGCGCCTGCAATTTCAGGTCGTGAAATGCACTCATGACGTACTCCCCTTTCCAGTTCCCGGCCAGTTACCGGCATCGGTCCCGGCTGGCGCAACAAATGCTGCCCACTAAAAAAGCGCCCGGCCAAGCCATCTGCCTCCTGGGAGAACACGACAGACTTGCCCGGGCGCCTTAGCGACCTTCTGAGCTTAGCGCAGAAATCAGTGCTGATGGCCACCTTCGCCATGCACGTGACCATGGGCGATTTCTTCTTCGCTGGCATCACGCACGGCAACGACCTTGACCTTGAAGTTCAGGCGCTGGCCAGCCAGTGGGTGGTTGCCGTCGACGGTCACGTCGTCGCCGTCCAGGTCACGGATGGTCACGATCTGCATCTGGCCATCAGGCGCGGACGCATGGAACTGCATGCCCACTTCCAGCTCGTCGACACCTTCGAACATGCTGCGGTTCAGGGTGCTGACCAGTTCGGCCAGGTATTCGCCGTAGGCGTCTTCCGGCTCGATGGCAACGTCCAGCTCGGCGCCGGTATCCTTGCCTTCCAGGGCTTTTTCCAGGCCCGGAATGATGTTGCCTGCACCGTGCAGGTAAACCAGCGGCGCGCCGCCGTTGGAGCTATCGATGACCTCACCAGCGTCGTTGGTCAGGGTATAGTCGATGGAGACAGCCTTGTTGGCGGCGATCGGCATGGGGCGAGACCTTTTGCATAAGAATGTAGAACGAACAAGTGTAACCAACGCATCGCCTGAAAGCGAACGCAACCCGGACAAACGGGAAGCCGCTTTTCCCAGCCGGGTGCTGGGTTTTCATCAGGACGAGCATGGCCACTGGGTGGTCGAACTGTCGTGCGGGCATACCCAGCACCTGCGCCACGAACCGCCGTGGCAGTCGCGTGGCTGGGTGCTGGACGCAGACCTGCGCCAGCAACGAATCGGCCAGCCATTTGCCTGCGGCTGGTGCGCTCAGGGGGTCGATAGCGCTACCCTTGGCAATTGATTCTTTTGCAACAGCTCACTTCGAGAAGCTCGCATGCAGACATTTTTCATCGCGCCGACCGACTTTGGTGTCGGCCTGACCTCCATCAGCCTGGGCCTGGTGCGCACCCTGGAACGCGCCGGACTCAAGGTCGGCTTCTTCAAGCCGATCGCCCAGCCCCACCCCGGCGACACCGGCCCGGAACGCTCCACCGAACTGGTCGCCCGCACCCACGGCCTCAAGCCGCCGCAACCGCTGAGCCTGGCGCATGTGGAACGCATGCTCGGCGATGGCCAGCTGGACGAACTGCTCGAAGAGATCATCACCCTGTACCAGCAGGCCTGCATCGGCAAGGACGTGCTGGTGGTCGAGGGCATGGTGCCGACCCGCCATGCCAGCTACGCCGCACGGGTCAACCTGCACCTGGCCAAGAGCCTGGACGCCGAGGTGATCCTGGTGTCGGCGCCGGAAAACGACGTGCTGGCCGAGCTGTCGGGCCGTGTCGAGCTGCAGGCCCAGCTGTTCGGCGGCCCGCGCGACCCCAAGGTGCTGGGCGTGATCCTCAACAAGGTACGCAGCGACGAACCGATGGACACCTTCGCCAGCCGCCTGCAGGAGCATTCGCCCCTGCTGCGCAGCGGCGAGTTCCGCCTGCTGGGCTGCATCCCGTTCCAGGCCGGGCTCAACGACCCGCGCACCCGCGACGTGGCCGAGCTGCTCGGTGCCCAGGTACTCAACGCCGGCGACTACGAAACCCGGCGCATGAACAAGATCATCATCTGCGCCCGCACCGTGGCCAACACCGTGCCGCTGCTCAAGCCCGGCACGCTGGTGGTGACCCCGGGTGATCGCGACGACATCATCCTGGCCGTCAGCCTGGCGCGATCAACGGCGTGCCACTGGCCGGCCTGCTGCTGACCAGCGACAGCAAGCCCGACCCGCGCATCCTCGAACTGTGCCAGGGCGCCCTGCTGGCCGGCCTGCCGGTGCTGTCGGTGAGTACCGGCTCCTACGACACCGCCAACCAGCTGAACCAGTTGAACAAGGAAATCCCGGTGGACGACCGCGAGCGCGCGGAGATCATCACCGACTTCGTGGCCAGCCACCTGGATGCCGACTGGCTCAACCAGCGCTGCGGCACCCCGCGCGAGATGCGCCTGTCGCCTGCGGTGTTCCGCTACCAGCTGATCCAGCGTGCCCAGCAGGCCAACAAGCGTATCGTGCTGCCCGAAGGCGCCGAGCCGATGACCGTGCAGGCCGCCGCCATCTGCCAGGCCCGCGGCATCGCCCGCTGCGTGCTGCTGGCCAGGCCCGAGGACGTACAGGCAGTGGCCCGCGCCCAGGGCATCAGCCTGCCCGAGGGGCTGGAGATTCTGGACCCGGACCTGATTCGCGAGCGCTACGTCGAGCCTATGGTCAGCCTGCGCAAGAGCAAGAGCCTGAACGCGCCGATGGCCGAGCAGCAGCTCGAAGACCCGGTGGTGATCGGCACCATGATGCTGGCCCTGGACGAGGTCGACGGCCTGGTCTCGGGCCTGGTGCACTCCACCGCCAACACCATCCGCCCGGCCCTGCAACTGATCAAGACCGCCCCCGGCTGCAGCCTGGTGTCGTCGGTGTTCTTCATGCTGTTCCCCGAGCAGGTGCTGGTGTATGGCGACTGCGTGATGAACCCGCACCCCACTGCTGGCGAACTGGCCGAAATTGCCCTGCAAAGCGCCGATTCGGCCGAAGCCTTCGGCATTACCCCGCGGGTGGCGATGATCAGCTATTCCAGTGGCGATTCGGCCAGCGGCGAAGAGGTCGAGAAGGTGCGCGAGGCCACCCTGCTGGCCCAGGAAACCCAGCGTGGCCTGCAGATCGATGGCCGTTGCAGTACGACGCCGCCGCCAACCAGGACATCGCCCGCCAGCTGGCGCCCAACAGCAAGGTGGCCGGACGCGCAACGGTGTTCGTGTTCCCCGACCTGAACACCGGCAACACCACCCACAAGGCCGTGCAGCGCAGCGCCGATTGCGTGAGCCTGGGGCCGATGCTGCAGGGCCTGCGCAAGCCGGTCAACGACCTGCCGCGTGGCGCCCAGGTCGACGACATCGTCTACACCATTGCCCTGACCGCGATTCAGGCCAACCGCTCGCTGGATAACTGACCATGCTCGCTTTTCTGCCCGCGCCCGTGCGCGGAGTCATCGGCTCGCTGCTGCTGGCCGCCAACACCATCCTGTGCTGCACGCCGCTGTTCATCGTCAGTCTGTTCAAGCTGTGCCTGCCCTTTGCCGCCGCGCAGCGCGTCACCGACGAACTGATGCGGCACATCCACGAAGCCTGGATCAGCAACAACAAGGGCTGGATGAACCTGGTCGGGCGCACCCGCTGGGACATCGAGGGGCTGGCCGGGCTGGACTACCAGCACAGCTACCTGGTGACCAGCAACCACCAGAGCTGGGTGGACATCATGGTGCTGCAATACGTGCTCAACCGGCGCATCCGACCGCTCAAGTTCTTCCTCAAGCAGGTGCTGATCTGGGTGCCGGTGATCGGCCTGGCCTGGTGGGCGCTGGGCTTCCCTTCATGAAGCGCTACAGCAAGGCCTACCTGGCCAAGCACCCAGAAAAACAGGGCAAGGACCTGCAGACCACACGCCGTACCTGCGCCAGGTTCCGTGGCAAGCCCACGGCGATCTTCAACTTTGCCGAAGGCACGCGTTTCACCCCCGCCAAGCATGCCGAACAGGGTTCGCCGTTCCGGCACCTGCTCAAACCCAAGGCGGGCGGCATTGCCTTCGTGCTGGATGCGATGGGCGAGCAACTGGAGTCGATCATCAACGTGACGATCCATTACCCGCAGGGCACACCGGGATTCTGGGACCTGCTGTGCGGGCGGGTGGCGCGGGTGGAGGTGACGTTCGAGGCGCTGGCGATTCCCAAGGAATTCCTGGGACGCAGCTACGACCAGGATGAAGCCTACAGGCTGGCGTTCCAGCAGTGGATCAACCGGTTGTGGGAAGAGAAGGATGAACGGCTGGAGCGGATGCGCCAGCAGTGAGCCCTTCGCCGGCAAGGCCGGCTCCTACAACGGCGTGAGCCCCTTGTAGGAGCCAGCATTGCTGGCGAAAAGATTTACTGGTACTGCTGCCCAGGAATCGGCTTGAGGTTCACCTCCACCCGACGGTTCTGCGCACGCCCGTTGGCATCGGCGTTGCTCGCGATCGGCTGGTCCGGGCCCAGGCCACGCGCACTCACGCGCGAAGGGTCGACGCCCTGGGAGGTCAGGTAGGTGCTCACGGCCTGTGCACGACGCTGCGACAGGTCCATGTTGTGCTGGCGACTGCCGGTGCTGTCGGTGAAACCGACCACTTCGATGGTGTTCTGGTTGAACTGCTTGAACGAGTTGGCCAGGTTGTTCAGCGGCGCGTAGAAGCTTGGTGCAATGCTCGCCGAGTCGGTGGCGAAGGTGATGTTGCCCGGCATGATCAGCTTGATCTGGTCGCCTTGACGCTGCACTTCGACACCGGTGTTGGCCATGCTCTCGCGCAGTGCCGCTTCCTGGCGGTCGGCGTAGTAGCCGTAGCCGGCGGCGGCGGCGCCCACCGCGGCGGCGCCGATCAACGCACCCTTGCCACGGTTGTTGTGGTCGATGGCGGCACCGGCAACGGCACCGGCCAATGCGCCCAGGCCGCCGTACTTGGCGGTCTTGCTCATCCCGGTGGAGCCTTGCGCCTGGCCCTGGTTGTCATAGGGGTTCTGACTGGCGCAGCCAGTCATCAGGGCAGCAGCAGTAGCGACGATAATCAGACGACGCATGGTGAACATGGACAAGCTCCTACAGAATTCGTGTATGCAGCGGACCGACGGCGGTTCCCTGCCAGGCTTGGAACGCGAGCTGCGATAAAAATTCCCTCGGGACAAACTGTAGTCTACTGGCTGCCACGGTAAACCCGAAAAGTGCGAAGCCGGCGGCCCCCCAAACAAACAGGATGTTCATCACGCGCACCGGTCCGAACCGAGTGCACGTCTGCGCCCTGCAAACTCGACGCTGTTCACCCCATGTGCGGCAACCGGAAACCTCCTACACCCGTTACAAAAATGACGTCAATTAGCCATCACCTCGACGCTTTTTTGCAGTATCCTGCGCCGCGTTTGTAGGAAACAGACGTTCTTTTTGCATAACGAGTGATGGATCACCCTCATGCTCTACCTCTTCCGTCGCCTGGCTTTCGGCCTGGCGCTGCTGCCGTTTTTCGCCTCGGCCGACCCGCTGCAAACCCCAGGCGACCGCGACCTGATCCGCGACCGCCAGGAGCGGCTGCTGCAAGAACAGCGCAAACGCCTGCAGGAGCTGCAAAGCCTCCCAGGCAGGGCTGCGCCCCAGGTGCCAGCCAGCACACCTGAAGACACCCGTTGCTTTACCATCCGTCACATAGTGCTCGAGGGCGCCGAGCACCTGGGCGAGCGCGAGCAGCGCCGTCTGCTCGAACCCTACGAAGGCCAGTGCCTGGGTGTCGGCCAGCTCAATGCGCTGCTCAAGGTGGTCACCGATCACTACCTCAACCGTGGCTACATCACTACCCGCGCCTACCTGCCCCAGCAGGACCTGTCCTCCGGCACCCTGCAGATCACTGTCGTCGAAGGGCGCCTGGACGGCCTGGACAGCTCCAGCCTGGCCAGCCCGCGCGAGCTGGCCATGGCCTTCCCCGGCACCACCGGCGAGGTACTGAACCTGCGCGAACTGGAGCAACTGGTCGACCAGCTGACCCGCCTGCCCTCGCGCCAGGCGCAACTGGAACTGGTGCCGGGCGACGAGGTGGGCAGCAGCCGGGTGCAGTTGCAGGGGCAGCGCGACAAGCCCTGGCGCGTGTCGGCCACGCGCAACAATGACGGCGACCGCAGCAGCGGTGAACAGCAGATGGGCCTGGGCCTGGACTGGGACAGCCCACTGGGCCTGGCCGATCAGTTCAGCCTGAGGGCCAATCAGGACGCGGTCAGCGACCACTGGCGCCACTCCGACAGCCAGTACCTGAACTACAGCGTGCCATGGGGCTGGTGGACCTTCACCTACAGCTACAACCAGAGCTACTACCGTACCCGCGACGATTCCAGCGGCTTTCCCTTCAAGCTCGATGGCGACAGCCAGATGCACCAACTGCGCGTCGAGCGCGTGATACACCGCGATGCCCTGAGCAAGACGGCGGTCAACCTCGGCATCAGCCACCTGCGTACCAACAACTACCTGGACGACAGCCTGATCGACGTGTCGAGCACGCGCCTGAGCGAAAGCCAGCTGGGCGTGAACCATGGACGGCGCATCGGCACCGCCTTCCTCAACCTCGACGCCGGCTGGCAGCAAGGCATCGGCGCCTTCGACGCCCAGGGCGCGGGCGACCCGCACGGCACCGAACCGGTTGCCCGCTACAACAAATACAGCCTGACCCTGAGCTACCTGCAGCCGTTCACCCTGTGGGGCGAAGCCTTCAGCTTCGACAGCCTGGCCACCGGCCAGCGCAGCGAAGACCCGCTCTACAGCCCGCAGCGCATCAGCGTGGGCGGGCTCAACTCGGTACGCGGGTTCAAGCAGCAGACCCTCACCGGCAACAGCGGCGGCTACTGGCGCAACCAGTTGCGCTGGCGTCGCCCGGTGAGCTGGGCGCCCTTGCAGCCCTTCGTGCAGGAGTACGGCGCGGCACTGGCCTACGACGTGGGCGTGATAAAGGGCGACCACAACAACCCCGACACCCATGGCCGCCTGAGCGGCAACGCCGTGGAACTGAACCTGCGCGGGCAGTACTTCGCCGCCAGCGTCAGTTTTGCCCGCTCGTTGCAGCGGCCCGACAGCCTCGAACGTCGTGAACACCCGATCTACGTGCGCATGGACGCGTTCTTCTGACCGGCCCCCCAGCCGATTAACGTGCCCTGATGGAGGGGCACCGATTTTCCGGAGTTTTGACATGGACGCCCGCAGCCCGTTGAACCAGTACCTGGCCCTGATCGTTGCCGGGGTCATGTTCCTCAACCCGATCGTCGCCACCGCCGCGCAGGTTACCGTGGATGCGGCGGCCAAGGCCGGCACCACGGTGGGCGCAGCCGGCAACGGGGTGCCCATCGTCAACATCGCCCGCCCCAACGGCAGCGGGCTGTCGAGCAACACCTTTCGCGACTACAACGTCGGCAAGCAGGGGCTGATCCTCAACAATGCCACCAACAAGACCCAGAGCACCCAGCTGGGCGGCATCATCGTGGGCAACCCCAACCTCAAGGGCCAGGCGGCCAAGGTCATCCTCAACCAGGTGACCGGGGGCAACCGCAGCACCCTGGCGGGCTACACCGAAGTGGCCGGCTCCGCTGCGCGGGTGATCGTGGCCAACCCCCACGGCATCACCTGCAACGGTTGCGGCTTCATCAATACCCCGCGCACCACGCTGACCACCGGCAAACCGATCATGGACGGCGAACGCCTGGACCGCTTTCAGGTCGATGGCGGCGACATCGCGCTCGAAGGCGCCGGGCTCAATGCCAGCAATGTCGAACAGTTCGACCTGATCACCCGCAGCGCCAAGCTCAACGCCACGTTGCACGCCCAGCAACTGAACATCGTTACCGGACGCAACGACGTCAAGGCCGACAGCCTGCAGGTCACGCCACGGGCGGACGACGGCAGCGGCAAACCCTTGCTGGCCATCGACAGTTCCGCACTGGGTGGCATGTACGCCGGCGCCATCCGCCTGGTGGGCACCGAAAAGGGCGTGGGGGTGAAACTGGCCGGCAACATGGCCTCCACCGCCAGTGACGTGCAGATCGACGTGAACGGCAAGCTGAGCCTGGGCAATGTCACCGCCGAGCGCGACCTGAAAATCGCCGCCCACCAGGTGGAGCTCGAAGGCAAGACCTACGCAGCGCGCAACGCCGAGATTCGCAGCGCCGAGCAACTGGTCAACCGGCAAAGCCTGGCTGCTCGCGAACGCATCGACGTGGCAGCCAGGCAGATCGACAACCGCGGCGTGATCGAAGCCGGTGTCGAAGCCAACAACACCCGCAACAACCGCGGCGACCTGCACCTGGCCAGCCAGGACCTGCGCAACAGCGCCAGCGTGGTTGCCAGCCGCCAACTCGAAGTGACCGCCCGCGCCAACCTGGACAACCAGGGTGGCAGCCTGAAGGGCGCTACCACCACGGTGACCGCCGGCAAGCTGGACAACCGCCAGGGCCAGGTACTGGCCAGCCACACCCTCACGCTCAAGGCCGACACGCTGGACAACCGCGACAAGGGCCTGCTGCATAGCCAGCGCAGCACCGTGGTGCAGGCCAACTCCGGCCTGAACAACCAGAGTGGTCGAGTGATCGGCCTCGACAGCCTGGCCATTGACGCACCGCAGTTGGACAACAGCAACGCAGGATTGCTGGCCAGCAACCGGCAGGTGCTGATTCAAAGCCACGCGCTGAACAACCAGGCCGGCGAGGTTTCCGGCGCACGCAACGAAGTGCGCAGCGCCAGCGTGAACAACCAGGGCGGCAAACTGCTTGGAGGCGACGTGCTGCTGATCGCCAGCGCTGCCATCGACAACCGCCTGGGCCTGATCTCGGCCAGTAAGCACCTGGACATCCAGGGCCTTGGCCTGAACAACAGCAACAAGGGCGCCCTGCTCAGTCAGGGCACGCTGAACACCCGCATCAGCGGCCTGCTGGACAACCGCAACCAGGGCAACGTGGTGAGCGAAGGCGCGCTGCAGGTCACGGCCGGCCAATTGAACAACAGTGGCAGCGGCCTGCTGTCGAGCAAGGCCACACTGACGCTTTCGGGTGAGCGGCTGGACAATCGAGGCGGTGTACTGGTTGCCGATCAGGGGCTGACGGTGGTCGGCGACACCCTCGACAACAGTGGCGGCGGCAAAGCCAGCACCCAGGCCGACCTGGTCGTTGACGTGGGCACGCTGCGCAACCATGACGCCGGCAAGCTGCTCGGCCAGGGCCGCGTGACCCTCGACGCCAAGCACATCGACAACCAGCGCGCCGGGCAGATCGTCGGCAACGATGCGGTGACTATCACCACCCACGACCTGCTCAACCAGCAAGGTGTGGTGTCGAGCATCGGCACGGTGGGCATCGCAGCTACCGGGCAACTGGACAACACCAGCGGCAAGGTCATCGGCGACAGCGGCCTGACCCTCACCGTGCAGCGTCTGCTCAACCAGAGCAAGGGCCTGCTGGCTGGACGCGATGGGGTAGTACTGCGCGGCGCCGAGTTGCTCAACAGCGATGCCGGCCGGGTCAGCAGCCTGGCTTCGGTCGATATCGAACTCAGCGGCACGCTGGACAACAGCGTGGGCGGCGAGCTGGTCAGCGAGGGCCGCCTGAGCCTGAGTGCAGCTCAGTTGGACAACCACAACAAGGGCCTGGTATCGGCCATCGATACCTTGAATGTGGTCAGCCACGGCGCCCTGAACAACCAGGGCGGGACCCTGGTGACCGACGCCGCGTTGTCGATCCGCAGCGCGAACCTGGACAACCGTCATGGCGGCGCAATCAGCGCGGTGGGCGCACTCGAGCTGCGCAGTGGCGGGCTCGACAACCGCGACAAGGGCCGCATCGGCAGCGACACCGGCATAACCCTGCATGGCGCCCAGTTGTACAACGGCGAACAGGGCCGCATCACCTCCAGGGGCAAGATCGAGGCCACCCTCAGCGGGCTGGACCAGCGCGATGGCGGCTACCTGTTCAGCGCAACCGGCATCAGCCTGGACCTGCAGGGCGGCACACTGATCAACCGCGACAAGGGCGTGATCGCCAGCCCCGGCCAACTACTGCTGCGCCAGATCGGCGCGCTGGACAACAGCGCCGGTGGCGAGATATCCAGTGACCTCGGCTACAGCCTGCACACCGATCGCCTGGACAACCAGGGCGGGCGCCTGATCAGCGCCGACAGCCTCATCCTGCGCATCGCCAACGCCCTGGACAACAGCCGCAACGGCGTACTGTCGGCGGGCGCCGGGCTGGATATCGAAGCCGGCAGCCTGAGCAACACCCATGGCGGCACCCTGGCCAGCCGTGGCGACATCGGGCTGACCCTCGAAGGCCTGCTGGCCAACCAGCATCAGGGCACCCTGTCGGCAGGCGGCAATCTGCGCCTGCACAGCGGCGTTTTCGACAACAGCGACCAGGGGCTGGTATCCGCCAACCTGGGCTTGCACATCGACACCGGCACCCTGGACAACAGCCAGGGCGGCCAGTTGATCAGCCAGGGCGATGCACGCATCGACAGCACTACGCTGGATAACCGCAGCGGCGCCATCACCAGCGCCAAAGCCTTGCTGTTGAACAGCACCGACCTGCGCAACGGCGCCTACGCCAACGCCCTGCCCGGTGGCCGCATCAGCAGTGACGCCAACCTCACGATCACTGCCCGCCACCTGGACAATGGCCCGCGCGGCGAACTCTCGGCCAAGGGCGACCTGCGCCTTAGCGTACAGCGACTGATCCAGCAGCAAGGCCGCCTGATCGGCGAACAGGCCGTGCACCTGAACCTGCAAGGCGGCACGCTGGACAACCATGGCGGGCTGATTCACGCCCGCGGCCCGCTGACCTTCGAGCGCCTGGGGCTGGTCGACAACAGCAATGGCGGTGAGATATCCAGCGAGCAGGCATTCAGCCTGCTCGCCACGCAACTCGACAACCAGCACAAGGGCCGCCTCATCAGCGCCGGCACATTGCAGGTCGAGGCCACCAGCATCGACAACAGCAACGCGGGCTTGTCTCGGGCCTGCAGGGCCTTGAGGTCAGGGGCACTACGCTGGACAACCGCGGCGCCGGCACCCTCTCCAGCCAACATGGCCGCCTCGACGTGCACCTTGAAGACACCCTGGACAACCGCGACCAGGGCGCACTGGTCAGCCTTGGCAGGCAGCAGATCACTGCCACGCGCCTGGATAACCGACACGGCATCATCGCCGGCGAAGCCGATGTGACCCTGAGCATCGACGGCCGGCTCGACAACAGCCAGGGTGGCCTGATCGCGGCCACCCAAACCCTGAGCCTGAACCGTACCAGCAGCGTGATCGACAACAGCGGCGGCCAGCTCAATGGCCAGCGCCTGGAAATCGACGGCAAGCAGCTGAACAACCAGAACGGCCAGGTGACCAGCCAGGGCGCACTGCGCGTCACCCTGCTCGGCGCGCTGCTCAACACCCAGGGCGCACGCCTGGCCAGTGGCGGCGACCTGCTGCTAAACAGCGCCAACCTCGACAATCGCGGCGGCAGGCTGGTCAGCCAGGCCTTGCTGCGCATCGACGCCGACAGCCTGAACAACAGCGCTGGCGGCACACTGGCCAGCCAGCAGAACCTGGTATTACGTCTGAAGGGCGACCTGCTCAACCAGCAGGACGGCCTGGTATTCAGCGAACGCGGCAGCCTCGACATCCAGGCCCAGGCCCTCGACAACCAGGCGGCGAGCCTCAAGGCCCAGGGCAATATCCTGCTGCGCCTGGGCGACGACCTGCGCAATCAGGGCGGGCGCGTGGACAGCGTGGCCGGCAACCTCGATATCCACAGCACCCACCTGAACAACAGCGCCGGCGGCATGCTCAATAGCAGCCAGGGCCGGCTCACGCTGGTCAGCGGCCTGCTCGACAACAATGCTGGCACCCTCCAGGCCCAGACGCTGGACCTCGAGGCCCGCGACGGCCTGCACAACCGCAAGGGTTTCATCTCTGCCTTGTCCGGCGACAACCGCATCGCCACCGCCACATTCGACAACCAGGGCGGCGGGCTGTATGCCGCAGGATGGCTGGGTGTGAACGCCGGGCAGTTCCTCAACCAGGCCGGCAAGGTGGGTGCCGGGCGCATCGACTTCGACCTGTCGGGCCTGCTCGACAACCAACTGGGCCAGCTCGAGAGCGAGGCTGACCTGGCCCTGCGCAGCCAGACGCTGAACAACGCCAATGGCAGCCTGCGCGCGCTGGGGCGCAGCGGCACCACCCTGATCAGCACCCGCGAGACGTTCAACAACAACGCTGGCCTGCTGGAAACCGCCAACCAGCACCTGGACCTGCAAGTCGCCGGCCTGAGCAACAACAGCGGGCAGTTGCTGCACACCGGTAGCGGCAACTTCGGCCTGGCCGCCGACAAGGTGATGCGTGCGGGCGGCCTGCTGTACACCAACGGCCTGCTCGACATCAAGGCCGCCAACTGGACCAACAGCAGCGTATTGCAGGCCGCGCGCCTGAACCTGGACATCGGCCAGTTCACCCAGACCGCGAGCGGCAAGCTGCTGGCGGCGCAGAGTTTCACCGGCAAGGGGGTCAATTGGCGCAACGACGGCCTGCTGGCCAGTGACGGCAGTTTGCGGCTCGACCTCACCGGCACCTACAACGGCACCGGGCGCACCACCAGCCTGGGCAACCTGACCCTGAACGCGGCCAGCATCGACCTTGCCAGCACCAGCACCCTTACCGGGGGCGCCACCAGCGTGGTGAGCGCCACCAACACCTTGACCAACCGCGGGCGGATCACCTCGGCGGGCAATCTGACCGCCACGGCCGGCACGCTCGACAACTACGCCACCCTGGGCAGCGCCACGGCCTTGCGCATCAATGCCGACACCCTGCGCAACGACCGCGGGCTGATCTTCAGCGGCAACGATATGACGCTGCGGGTAGGCACCTTCACCAACACCTATGCCGACCTGTACAGCCTCGGCGGGCTGAGCATCGCCCGTGATGACCGAGGTACCCGCGCCACGCACGTGGAGAACATTTCCGGCAGCCTGGAAAGCGCCGGCAACATGAGCCTGCTGGCCGACACCCTGATCAATCGCAAGGACAAGCTCACGGTCCGGACCGAACGGGTATCGGGGAGCATCAACACCTATGCCGACGACCATTGCAAGGGCAAGGGCTGCGAGTTCCAGTTCACCGCCGTCGAGATCTCCCACGATGTCATCGACCAGGACAGCCAGGCCGCATCGATCACCACAGGTGGCAGCCTGACGTTCAGCGGCAACGAGTTCAGCAACCGTTACAGCAGCGTCTCTGCCGCCCGCAACATCAGCATCGACACTGCCGTACTCAACAACGTTGGCGTGAGCGGTGGCGTGCAGCGCAACTTGAACGGCAGTTTCTACAGCCGTAACCGGTCGCACTATTCCGGCTTCATGCAAAAGAAGAACGCGTTCAACCAGTCCGGCGTACCCGGCATGGAAACCCTGGACCAATTCCTGGCCGCCGGCGGCTACCCCGGCAAAGGCGTATACAGGTTGAGCGACAACCGCACGCCCATCGCTGGCGCCGTGGTCTCCCCTGCCGTCATCCAGGCTGCGGGCGCCGTCACCATCAACGCCACCGAGCGCATCGACAACAGTGTGGTGCGCGCCAATGCCAGCGGGGTCGGCGGCATCGGCCAACGCGGTGCCAATGCCGACAAGGCCACCGCGCAAACCTCGGTACGTGCCGTTACCTCGCAGTTGCCGCCCGACCTGGCACAGCGCCAGGTCAACCCGGTCACGCTGCCAAGCTTCAGCCTGCCGCAGGGCGAGCATGGCCTGTTCCGCCTTAGCGGGCAGACCGGCCAGACAGCCCAGGCCAGCGGTGCACTGGCCGCAGGTGCCGACCTGACTCAGCACGGGCAAGCCGGCACGCTGGGCAGCCTGGCCAACACTGCCACCGGCAACGCCGGCCAGGGTCACTGGGCAGGCCCTGACGCACAGGCTGCCAGCGTTGCCGGGCAAACCGGTACGGGCCTGGACGGCCTGCCGGCAGGCGTGAAGCTGGTACAGGGCGTGCCAACCCGGCAACTGCCAGCCAGCCGCACAAGTACCTGGTGGAAACCAACCCGGTGCTCACCGACCTGAAGAAATTCCTCAGTTCCGACTACCTGCTGGGCAGCCTCGACATCGACCCCGACGCCACCAAGAAGCGCCTGGGCGACGGCCTGTACGAACAGCGCCTGATCCGCGAAGCGGTAGTGGAGCGCACCGGGCAGCGCTTGATCGCCGGGCTGGACAGCGACGAGGCGATGTTCCGCTACCTGATGGACAACGCCATTGCCAGCAAGGATGCGCTGAGCCTGAGCGTAGGCGTGTCGCTGAGTGCCGAGCAGGTGGCCGCCCTCACCCACGACATCGTGTGGATGGAAACCATCGAGGTCAACGGCGAGCAGGTGCTGGCCCCGGTGCTCTACCTGGCCCAGTCCGAAGGACGCCTGGCGCCCAACGGCGCGTTGATCCAGGGGCGCGATGTCAGCCTGATCAGCGGCGGCGAGCTGAACAACGTCGGCACCCTGCGCGCCAGCAACAACCTTTCCGTCACCGCCGGCAACATCGACAACAGCGGCCTGATGGAAGCCGGCCAGCGCCTCGACCTGCTGGCCACCGATTCCATCCGCAACAGCGCCGGCGGCATCCTCAAGGGCCGCGACGTGAGCCTGTTGGCCCTGACCGGCGATGTCATCAACGAGCGCAGCGTCACCCGCCTGGACGATCGTGTCGGCGGCGAGCACGTGGTGCAGAACATCGTCAACAATGCGGCGCGCATCGAGGCTGCCAACGACCTGACCCTCTCGGCCGGTCGCGACATCGGCTTTGTCGGTGGCGTGGCCACCGCCGGCGGCAACATTGCGCTGAGCGCCGAGCGCGACCTCTATATCGCCAGCCAGCAAGTCACCGACAGCCACGAGTACCAGCGTCGCCGCGTCAGCGGCTACGACAGCACCACCACCCAGTACGTCAGCCAAGTGCAGGCTGGCGGCAGCTTCAGTGCCTCGGCCGGGCAAGACCTGTCGGTCATCGCCAGCGAGATCGAGGCACGTCGCGACATCGCCCTGGAGGCTGGGCGCGACGTGTTCATCGCTGCTGCGGCAGACGAAGACCATGCCTATTCCAAAGGCAAAAAAGGCAACACCAAAACCGAGAAACAGCACGACAGCGTGCGCCAGCAGGCGGCCGAACTGACTGCCGGCGCCTCGCTCAGCATCGAGGCCGGCGACAACCTGCTGATGGTTGCCAGCAAGGCCACGGCGGGCGGCGAGGCCTACATCTCCGCCGGCAATACCCTGCAGCTACTGGCCGCCAACGACAGCGAGTACTCGCTGTACGACATGAACAAAAAAGGCAGCTGGGGCAGCAAGAAGACCCAGCGTGACGAAGTCACCGATGTTAAGGCGGTGGGCAGCGTGGTCACCAGCGGGGGTGACCTGACCCTGGTGAGCGGCGGTGACCAGTTGTACCAGGGCGCCGCCCTGGAGTCAGGCCGCGACCTCACAATAGAAAGCGGCGGTGCGGTGACGTTCGAAGCCGTCAAGGACATGCATCAGGAGAGTCACGAAAAGAGTAAGGGCGACCTGGCGTGGACCAGTGCCAAGGGCAAGGGGCAGACGGATGAGACGCTGCGCCAGACGCAGATGGTGGCCAACGGGGAGCTGATGATCAAGGCCGTCGATGGCCTGAAAATCGATATCAGGGATGTCGACCAGAAGACCGTCAGCCAAACCATCGATGCCATGGTGCAGGCCGACCCCAAGATGGCCTGGCTCAAGACGGCCGAACAACAGGGTGACGTGGATTGGCGCAAGGTCAAAGAGCTGCATGACAGCTGGGATTACAAACATTCCGGCATGGGTGTGGCGTCCCAGCTGATCGTCGCAATTCTGGTGACGTACATTACGGCCGGTGCCGCCAGCGGCGCCATTGCTGCCGCCGGCACCGGCACGTCCATGGCCGGTGCCACGGCAGCAGCGACCGCAGGCGCCTCGGCCGGCTGGGCCAACGTCGCGGGCACCGCCATCCTGAGTGGCATGGCCAGCAATGCGGCCATCAGCACCATCAACAACCGCGGCAACCTGGGCCTGGTGTTCAAGGACGTCACCTCTTCCGACGCACTCAAGGGCTACGCAGTCAGCGGCATCACCGCCGGGTTTACCGCAGGCGTGCTGGACGAAGCATTCGGGGTGACCGGCGACAACGTCAACAAGGTCACCAAAGGCTTTGACCTCGGTAAGCTGGATGAGTTAGCCAAGTTCGGTACCTACCTGGGTGCGCAAGGCGTGGTACAGGCCGGCGCACAGACAGCCGTCGGTGGCGGCAGCTTCAGCGACAACCTGAACGGCGCCTTGACTGCCCAGGGCCAGCACCTGTTGCAGGCTGGGGTGTTCAACTGGGTTGGCGACACCTCCAGCCACTTCGGCTGGAAGGACGGCAGCCCGGAAAAGGTCATATTCCACGCCTTGGTCGGAGGCGCGCTGAGCAAAGCCACTGGTGGTGATTTCGCAACCGGTGCGGCGGCGGCCGGTGCCAGTGAAGCGTTGATCGCACAGCTGTCGGAAAGGGTTCGCCAGGACCAGAAGCTGGAACTGATGATTTCCCAGCTCATCGGCGTGGGCGCTGCCGCAGCGGTCAATGGCGACGTGAACAAGGGCGCCGAAATCGCCAAGAACGCGACCGCCTACAACCGTCAACTGCACCCGGAAGAACGCAAGCTCATCTCCGAGCAAGCCAAGGCGCTGGCGCAAGAGCAGAACATCAGCGTGGCCGAAGCCGAGCGGCGCATGGCCGAGGCATTTGCCTACTACACCGACAAGGACTGGCAGACCACGATCAGCGCTGCGGGCGTGAAGTTCGACGACAGCACCCTCGCCCACCTCGGGCAGGCGCTGGCGCCGCTGGGGCGAACTATGCGACCACGGACAAAGGGGATGTGCCGAGCATCAGCGACCCGCACAAGGTGTATACCGCCTCGGAAACGTTGGCGTTGCTCAAGAACTACGAGATCAACCACGCAAATTTCTATGATCCGAAGGTGAATCAGGAATACCTGATCAACGACAGATTCCTTCAGAACTGGGAACAACTCGCCTATTACGACCGCAACCTCAACTACGGCAAAAACCGATCTGGTGGGTGGCGGGATTGGCGTAGGGCAAGGCATTGCGGCGGCAGTGGCAGAGTCAGCCAAAAACATATACGGCTTGGGTGAAGGGCTGGTCACGGACTTTAGTGGCACCAGTTCTCGTATCACCAACGGACTGATTCAGAAGGCCAGCAATCCGTACGAAGTCGCACAAGCCTTTGAGAGCGCCAAGCAGGACGCGAAAGTCCAGGCGTTTGTTTTGCGCCTGCAAGGCCAGGAACAGGCTGCCCTGCGGGTGGAAATGCAGTGGGAGACCGAGTTCGCCCTGAGCTTTGCGGTGATCAACAAGGCAGGGAAGCTGGGGCAGGTTGCGAAAGCGCTTGGGGAGCGGGAGACGGCGTGGAAGGCGTCGAGCCTGGCTGACAACGCTGGTGGTAAAAATGGGGCACCTGGAAAGAATCCAAATTCGACAAGTGGTATAAAGGATGCGGAAGCAGGGATGCCTTATGCGCATTCGGTAGGTGGTGCAAAAGGTACTCCTGCTTGGGACAACGCTATATCTAAAGCTGACGGAGACTTCGGGTATCTCCCACCTGTCCGACAAAACTATGTTAAAGATGTTTACGACTTGCAAGGTGCTGTGGACAAAATGCGTGCCGGCGGCGCTAGCGCAGAAGAAGTCGCAAAATATGCATATGGCGCAAGAAACGAGTTGAAAGTAAAGTATAGGGAGTATACGCCTCCGGATATGCTTGACGTAATCGATGCAAGAAATTTGGAGCGATATGGTAACAAGATCGGCCCTGCATTTGATGATTTAGTTAAAAAGGGAAAAACTTTTGATCAGATAATTGAGAGCTCTACGCGAGCTGGTGGTGGAGATCTTTTTCAATGAAAAAATTTATTGATGAAAAAGTGTTTTCTCTTGGCCGCATGAGGTCTGGGAGACTGTATGCGGAGCTGACTTCTGATGTGGGCTGGGAAGGCTTCCCTAATTATGCCGAAGAATTCGTTAAGTTATTTTCTGGAAAGATTATTAGCAGAAGTGATTCTGTTGATACTAGAGTGTGGGGGGTGATTATAAAAGACCGGCTCCTGCGATTGGTTTATGAAGACTTTCCTGTGATGATTAGTTTGGAGTCGCAAAGTGAGGAGGGGGATCGACTTATCGAGGAATTAAAAGAAATTTCTATTAAGTAGAATTAGTCCTTCGGTGCAAAAGGCGCAGGTGAGGTTGCCTCTATAGGCGGAAAGGCCTGTGTTTATAACTGCGTTATTGATGGCGTGACTCGTTACGTTGGAAACCGACGACATAGTTAAACGCAGTCAAGCTCACCTCAGACAAAAAGGTATAGTGGTTTCCGAAATCAGAGGGCTTGAGAATATTTCTCGTGCTGACGTTCGGGCAGTTGAGCAAACACTGATCGATTACGATGGCCTTGGTAAAGATGGCGGCACGTTAATCAATACTAACTCTACATAGTCCATCAAAAAACCGACCAAGTATGGTTTGTTTGCGCCTGCAAGGCCAGGCGAAAGGTGTCCCACTGAGTGTGTTTCAAAAACAATTTGGCTCTAAATTTGGCCCTATAACGGCGCCTGACAATATTGCGCAGCAAATGGCAAGCTCCGGAAATGGCGCTCGGGGAATTGTGTTTGGTTCTTATGGGCTGGGTCAGCCAGGGCATGTTTTCAATGTGTTTAATCAGAATGGTGTTGTTAGATTCCTTGATGGGCAGACCGGGAAGCCAGCAAATCTCAGTAATTTCAAAATACTACGCAGTCTGGTGCGCTTCATGTTCTTGGAGCAGCAAAGCCCTTAGAAAGTTATTTGGAGGACTACATAAGAGAGAAGGCCGTGAAATCTAGGTGATTTAACGGTGCAAAAGCAACTGGTGGCGCTGCCAGAAAGGTAGATGATCTAGCTACTAGTGGCTTAAGCTCAGCGTCAAACCTTCCAAGTGGAACAGGTCTTGGGCCACGCTTACGCACAGTGGTTTCCTGCTGCTGACCAAACAGCTCTTCGAGTTTGGTCGAAAGCAGTCGGGCCAGCTCTCATCGCTGGAATAATTGTCAATGCACGGGGGTATGGATCTCTGACATTCCGCACAAGGGCGGGTGGGCCGGGTGGCTCGCTCTGGCTGTGGGACGGTGAAGAAGAGTATCGACCGGACAGGGCATTCAGCTCGCAAGAGCAGAAGCACCCCACCCGAGGATTAATCAGCGCGCCCTTGCTGGTCTAGCGCATCGAAAAAAACTACAGGGCCCAGACCTATGAAGTCTGGTGAGGCTTGCCGCTGGTAGCCGGCCCTTTCAATGCATGACCGCCCGCGTAATCAAAAAGCTCAGCAACTCGCCCTCATCATCCAGTTCGATGGCCTGCACCGGTCGTGGCAGGTTGTCGAGCACGCTGCGCCAGAACGCCTGTGAGGTTTCATCCTGGTCATAGAAGCGCACCAGCCAGTCCCTTCCCCACTCATCAGCACCTGGGTAGCCAATGCCTGGCCGATGCCCTTGCGCCGGTAGCGCTTGAGAATGAACAGGTCGGCCAGCTCCTGTGCGTCCAGCCCTGCCAGTTCGCTGCGCTCGACCAGCAGGAAGCCGGCGATGTAGCCATCGACCAGAATCAGGTTGGCGCTCCACTGCGGCTCCTGCCAGTAGCGGGCCAGGTGCTCGTCGTGGATGTAGAAACGGCCGTCCACCTCGACGTCTTCCTGCTCCCAGTCCGAGGACTCGTAGGCATAGAACTGGTAGAGGTTGCGGATCAGCTCGATGTGTTCAGGGCCGGTCGGGATCAGTTCGACGGTGAGTTCACTCATGGCTACGGCAGGGGCTCGATGAAAAAGAGCGCGCAGTCAGCCACGATTCGCGTCACAACTCAACCCATTCGCCCTGCGAGTAGACGCTGAACCGGTTCGACTCGGAAAGCCGCATGGTGTAGGACGATTGCACGTGGTGGGTCTGCCCGCCGTCGCCGAGCAGGCGTACTTCGGCACCGCAGATGAAGTTCGAATCGCGGTCCGGGCCCATCGATGCGCAAGAGACGGTGGAGACTTCTATGCGGCCCAGCATCTTGATCGGCGACGTCATCCGGCCACTGGCGTGAAGCTTGCGGGTGAAGTCAGCCATGGCGTCTTGCACCTGGCCCTGGGTCGGCATCCAGTCGGGGCAGACATAATCGTCACCGCTGCAACTCTTGTCCGAGGCCGAAGGGGCGGCGTAGGTGAAAACCGGGAAGGAGAACAGAGCTAGGGCAAGCAGTGAAGTGCGAAGCATGAAGGCGAGGCCATCCTGGGCGATCTGGGCGCGGGATGATGTCATGCAGCCCTCTTCGCCAGCAAGGCTGGCTCCTACAGTCCTGTGCAGGGGTCAGCCTCCAGGCGAACAAGCGCATCGCGCTCACTCCATCAGAACTGCACCTTCACCTGTACGCCGGCCAGCAACGCGTCCTGGGTGTCCTTGCCGGAAAATGCACCCGGCTCCATCACGTACTGCACGCTCGGGCGCACCGTCAGCCAGCGGGTTACCTGGGCGGTGTAGCTCAGTTCCACCAACTGCTCGCCCATGTCCAGGTTGCTGACACTCTGCGCCTGGGCCAGGTCGCCACCGCGCTCCAGGTTGGCGATCTGGACATCGCGGCTGCGCGAGTTGAACACCGCACGGCCGTATGCCAACCCCACGTTGTCATGCTCGCGCGAAGCGAACGGTCGGCTCAGCACAGCTCCGGCCGCGTACCAGTGCGAGAACGGCGAAGTGGCCGTGTCGGTGTCGGTGGCCTGCGCGAACAGGCGTACGCTGCGCCCCCGGGTCGAATCCGAACGCCATACCATCTGATCGACCAGGACATAGGCACCGTGACGCCCCGCCGCCTTGCTGTCGGGCTGGCCGATGCGCGCAGTGTCGGAGGTGTCGTAATACCAGCCGAGCTTGTACTGCCCATCATAGGTAGCCAGGTTGTTGTAGATCAGCTCCACCGGCAGGATGGCCCCGGTGGTGCCGCTGGAGGTCAGGTCGAAGGCCTTGGACGAGGCGCTGTTGGTCTCGGGGTTCACGTTGAACCAGGCGGTCTGCACCGTCCACTCGGGCTGATGCGGTATTTCAGCTCCATGCCCCAGTGCGCCGCGGGGTAGTTGCCCCAGCCACTGCCACCGGACATGCTCAGCGGGTGCGCGCAGAAACCTGCGTTGACGAAGTTGGTGAGGATGCCCATGCCGCCGAAGTCATTGCCCATGGCCATCCAGCCGAGCTTGACGTTCAGGTCGTCGGTGAACAGGCTGCGCGCATAGCTCAGTTCGCTCAGGCGCGTGTACAGCCCGCCGTAGATCTCCTGCACCGGCAGCCGGTTGCCCACCAGGTCTTGCGAGGCGCTGTTGCCGCGCCGGTCATTGATCGTCAGCTGGACCGTGCCTGCATCCGCCTCGCCCAGCAATGTCTCGAGGTCGAAGGTGGCGCCCAGGCGGACCTGCTGCGCATAGCGCGCACCGTGCTTGAGGCCACCGCTGACCAGGCCCATGGTTTCCGACACATATTCGCCGGTGAGCTTGACGCCGCTCGCCTCCAGGCGTGAGCGGCTGCCGCCCCAGTCGCCGGTCAGGGTCGGGCTGTCGACAAGGTTGTCGAATGCATCGGCCTGCACCGCACACGCCAGCAGGCTGGAAGAAAGGCCCACGGCAAACGCGAGGGGGCTGAACGGAAAACGCGAAAAGAGGCTCAAACGGCCCTCCCGAAAGACAATAGATCGCCACCCGGTCAGCGACGAAGGCGCGAACCGGGACACAAGAAATGCAGGTGGCCTATGTTACGGGATTTTATGTACTAACCGTTTAATTTATAGACTTTGGTGCAACGCCCTGGCCGACCGGCGGCTGGCTCAGGGCAGGTACAGCTGGAACAGGCCGCCGCCCAGGGCACCGCCATTGGCGATCTCGATGCGCCCGCGCACACCGTTGCGCTCGTGCAGCGCAGCAATGCGTTCAGCGAAGTACAGGCCCAACCCGGTGCTGCCGGTGTGCAGGTTGATGCCCTGCACGTAGTCGGCCTGACGGTCGATCATGCCCTGTGGATAACCCGGGCCGTCGTCATTGATGCTCAGCACCAGTTGCTCGCCCTGCTCGGCCACCGTGACCAGCAAGGCGTGCCCGGCATAGCGGATGGCGTTGTTGATCACGTTGGAGATCACCGAACCGACCAACTCGCGGTCGAAGAAGCCCAGCGGGTTGAAGGCATCGATCTCGTAGCGCGCAATGATCTCGCGGCTGTCGATGATCGGCTGATTGGACGCCAGCAGGCCGCCGATGAAGTCGTCCAGGTCATGGTAGTCGGGGCACATGGGCAACTGATTGACCCCGAGTTTGTACAACCCCAGCAGCTGCACGAGCATGCCGTTGAGGTGCGCGAACTCGTGCTCCACCACCGCCTGCTCCGGGCCTTGCGCCTGGGCGGCCGGCAGGCGCGACAGCCACTGGCTGTGCGCCTGCATCAGCATCGCCAGGGAGTTCTTCATGTCGTGTACGGTGGAGGCGATCACCGTGGAAAAATCCAGCCCCTGGGAATCGTTGCTCATGAGCCCACCGCCCGGATACGCAGTTTTCGATAGCGCTCGTAGCGCGGATCGGTATTGGGAATGCCCGCCACCTTGGCCAGGCACGCGCGGCATTCCTCCAGCGCGGCGCTCGAGGGTTTTCCCCGGCCATGCGCAGCAGCGCCTGGGCAGTGTTCAGTGCAATGCTGATGTTCTTGGGCTGCAACGCCAGCGCGCGCCGGAACTGCTCCAGCGCCTCGCCGACCTTGCCGGCCTGATAACTGCGCACGCCCTGGCGGTTGAGGTCGACGGCTTCGTTGCCGGCGCCCAGAATCGTCGGGTCGTCAGTCAGCTTGGCGATGCTCTGCATCACGCTCGCGTCGTCACCGTAGACTTCCACGCAGTTCTTGAGGATGGCCGTGCCCGCCGCCTCCTGGCCCAGTTGCTGCAACTGCGCAGCCACTGCCAGGGCGGTTTCGGCCGAGAAGAACTGGTCCATGTTCTCCAGCCGCGCAACCGCCGCCTCGGTGAGCTTGGCGGCCGTCTCGGCATCGCCCGCCTGCGCCAGGCCGGTGGCCTTGATCAAGCGCGCACGTACCTGCAGGCCCTGGTCGTCGGTGTACTCCTTGGCCACATCGCCCAGCACCTGGTTCAGCTCCACGCGTGTGCGTGCATCCAGGCCGTTGCCCACGTTCTTCTGGATCAGCGCCTGGGCCAGGCCCAGGTTGCTTTCAGGGTCTTTGAAACGCGAATTCTGGCCCTGGCTCACGGCCTGGCGATAGGCCCGCGACGAGGTGTCGAAGTCGGCGTTGCCCAGGGCCAGCTTGCCCAGTTGCATCTGCCGGCGGACCGCCAGCGGCGACAGGCGTACGGCCTCTTCGAGCACCGACTGGGCACGGCGGGTTTCACCTGCGGCAGCCAGCACGTCGGCCAAGCCGTCGTACAGGCCGGGCATCATCGAAAACGCCTTGATCGCCTGTTCGTAGATTTCCTTGGCCTGGACGGCCTGGCCGCGCTTGAACAGCAGCTTGCCCAGCGCCGCGTACGCCCACGGCGTAGGGCGGTTGGCCAGGATCGCCTTGAGAAAGCGCTCCAGCTCCTCATGCCGGTTGAGGGCGCCCAGGGCGTCGGCACGGTAGCGCAGGCACAGCGGCGCAAAGCGCGGGTCCTGCTTGCACAGGTTGTCGCAGGCCAGCAGCACTTCGGCCGGTCGGCCACGGTCCAGCGCCTGCAAGATAGGCTTGAGCAGGGTCTTGCGCTGTACCAGCTTGTCCAGGCGCTGGGTCAGCCCCAGGCGGTTGAAGGGCTTGGTCAGGTAGGCGTCCGGCTCGTGCTCCAAGGCACTGAGCACCACCGCCTGGCTGCTCTCGGCCGTCACCATGACAAAGATCGCCTCGTGGCTGATCAGCTTGTCGATCATCAGGTCTTCCAGCACCTGCTGGCCGTTCTTCTTGCCGTCGCCCAGGTGGAAGTCGTGCAGGATGAAGTCATAGCGCTTCTGCCCGCACATGCGAATCGCCGTCTCGCCGCTCTCGGCGGTATCGACGTCGCGGATACCCATTTCCCGCAACATCGAACGCACGGACGTGCGGAAGTCGGTGAAGTCATCGACGATCAGAAAACTTTTTTGGCTATACACCAACATCCACAAAACCTGACTTGGAAGAAAGAAGAGCGGCGCCAAGGCGCCTACAGGGACAGGCTCGGCTTCAGGACGCAAGCAGCGCGACGATCATCGCCAGCGCATGCTGCTTGGCAAGCAACGTCAACGGCTGCAGGCCTCGGAAAGGCTATCGGCAGCACGTGCACTTTGCTTGAGGCGCCGCAAGCATGCGGCACGAAGCCAACGCGCCAAGCGTGATGGCGCGATGCCATCATACTTGGCCGACTGCCGTGCTACAACAGGCCCAGCGCCTTGGCCCGGGCGACCGCCTGGGTGCGGCGCTCGACGCCGAGCTTGCTGTTGATGTGGCTGGCGTGGGTCTTGACGGTGTGCAACGAAATGAACAGTTGCTCGCTGATCTGCTGGTTGGAGCACCCCAGCGCGATCAGCTTGAGTACCGACATCTCTCGCGCACTCAGGGCCTCGGTGCCCGCCCCGGGGGCCGGCGGGGTATCAACCACCGGCAACAGCGACAGCAGGCGCGCCTGCACCGGCCCCGCCGGCTGGGCCAGCAACTGCTCGCGCATCCACTCGGGGTGATCTTCCAGCAGCCGCTGGAAGGGTTGCAGCACGCCCCCCTGCGCGGCCTCCAGGGCCTGGGGCAGCAACACCACGGCCGCCTCTGCAGCACCGCTCGCCAGCAACAGGCCGATATGCTGACACACCGCGGTGGTGCCGAGCAGCTGGCCGCCATTGCTGCGCCCGTGCTCGGTCAGCGCCTGCAGGCGTTGTGCGGCCTGTGCGGTACGCCCCTGGGCCTGTTCCAGCAGGGCCTGCTGCAGTTCGATGTGCAAAGGCAGCAGCGGATGGAACTCCGGTGCGGCGGCGGCACGTTCGCCACCGTAGGTCTGGCCCAGGCGCAGCAGCCAGGATTCGGCCAGGTCCATGCGCCCCTGGGCCAGCCACAGCTCGCATTTGACCAGGGTGATCATGGCCAGGTAGAACACCGGCGGCACGTCCCAGATATGCATCAGGCGCTCGGCCTCGGCCAGCTCGCAGAAGGCCTCGGTAAAACGCCCCTCGCGTCCGTCCAGGGTGGCCAGCACGCAATGCCCGATCAGTACGCTGATGTCGCGACAGGCACGCGCTTCCACCAGCCCGGCGCGCAAGCGCGCACGCCCTTCCTGCGGCTGCAGCCCGGCGACCAGCAGGTAGCCTTCGTACAGCGCCAGGCGCGCACGCGCCGCGTACAGGCGCTGGGCCGACAGCCCTTGCAGGCGTTGCAGGCCGTGGCGCACCTCCTCCATCGAACGCAGGACCTCGCCACGGGCATGCAGCACCCGCGCGCGATCGTAGTGGGCCAGGGCCTCGAACAACGGGTTGCCGACCCGCCGTGCCAGCTCCAGCGCCTCGCGGTTCCAGCCACGGGCGTGCCAGAAATCGCCCTCGGCGATGGCCAGGTTGGACAAGGTGGACAGGCACATCAGGCGCTGGCCGTAGCGCTTGGTGGGCAGGCTGCGCAGCGCCTGCTGGCAGTACGAGCGGGTTTTCAGACGATCGCCGCGACCGCGGGCGATGATTCCGCTCAGGGCCAGCCATTGCGCCAGCATGGACTTCTGCGCCGTGGCCGAAGGCGCCGGCAGGAACCGGCTGAGGTGGCTGACCAGTTCCTCGGCCGCGTCCAGCTGGCAGGCCAGCCCCAGCGCCCAGCTGTACAGCACGATCAGGCGCGGGGTGCTGATCAGCAGGCTGTCGGGCAGGTCCATCTTCCAGCGCAGCAGCATGCCGACGTTCTGTTCGGCCAGCAGTTGCTCTTCGGACAGGTTCTGCACCAGGTTGGCCGCCACGTCCAGGTGACCGGCGCGCAGGGCCTGCTCCACCGCCTCGTCGAGCAGGCCCTGGGCGTGGAACCAGCGGCACGCGCGCAGGTGCAGGCTGGCCAGCGGCTGGCTGGCCTGGCGGGTGCGCAGCAGGTCGGAGAACAGGTGGTGATAACGCAGCCATTGACCCTGCTCGTCCAGCGGTACCAGAAACACCTGGTGTGCCTTCAGGTAACGCAGTATCTGCGCGCTGTCGTGGCTTTCGCGCAGGGCATCGCACAGGTCGGCGCAAAAACGCTCCTGGCAGGCGGTGTCGTAGAGAAACGCCTGCACCTCAGGCGGCAGGCAGTCGATGACTTCTTCGAGCAGGTAGTCGCGGATCAGCCCCTCGCCGCCATGCAGGGCGTGGGGCAAGGCGCTGTCGACCCCCGCCTCGGAGGCGGCCAGCAGCCAGAAGCGCAGGCCGGCGACCCAGCCATCGCTGCGTTGAATCAGGTTGTCCAGGGCCTGGCCACGCAGCGTGGTGGGGTGCTGGTCGAGCACGGCCAGGGATTCCTCGGGGCTCAGGCGCAGGTCCTGTTCGGTGAGTTCGAGCAACTGCTGCGACAGGCGCAGGCGCGCCAGGTGCCAGTCGGGACGCTGGCGGCTGGTGACCAGCAGCACCAGGCCAGGCGGCAAATGATTGAGGAAGAACTGCAGGCAGCGGTCGAGCACCGGGCCCTGGGCCAGATGGTAGTCATCGAGCACCAGCAGCAGCGGGTTCTGCGGGTGCAGGTGCAGGGCCAGTTCGTCGAGCAGGCTGTCGAGCCACTCCTCGAAGGCAAAAGGCTGGTGCCGCTGGCGCATCTTGAGCAGGCCCAGGGCCTGGTTGCCCAGGTCCGGGCAGAACTGCTGCAGCCCTTCGAGCAGGCGCTCCAGAAAGCGCCCGGGGTCGCTGTCGCGCTGACTCAGCCCCAGCCACAGGCTGCCCCACGAGGCGGGCAGGCTCTGGCAGAACTCCACGGCCAGCGAGCTCTTGCCGAAACCGGCGGGCGCCGAAACCAGCAGCAGTCGACCGCTAAGGCCGGCGTGCAGGCGCTGGCATAGCCGCGGGCGCGGCACGTGCCCCTCGGGCAGTGGTGGACGGTAGAAGCGGCCCTCCACAGCGCTGATGGCCTGGCTGGCGAACCCTTGCATACGCGACAGATCAGTCATGGCCGGCTCGTTTTAGTTGGAAGTCTTCGGCAGAACAGACCCGCCGAGACTAGCGCTTTAAACGGCACATTTGAAGATGATTGGCGCAGAGGTCGGAAAAAAGACTACAACAAAAAGCGACAAAAACTCACGAAGCGCGGCATTGCGCGCACTTCATCCCGCATTGCCCCTCACGGCCTGTTGTCGGGCCACACACAGAAACGCCCCGGGCAAGCCGGGCGTTCTGGGGATCACACGGAGGAGGTTCTAACTCAGCGCACACCATCCTGGCGCAGCGCTGCCGGCTGGAAGTCGGCCTTGCTGGCAGTGAAGTCGAAGTTGTAGGCCTTCTGCTCTTCGTTCTTCATGCCCAGCGCCAGGTAACGGCCCGACTGCAGGTCGTAGATGGCTTCCAGGGTGTACCACGGCACCTGCTTGTTGTAGTAGTCCTGGGCATGTGCCTCGGATACCCGCCACAGCTGGCCGCGGCCGTCGTACTGGTCGATCACGGCCGCTTGCCAGGTGTCTTCGTCGATGTAGAAGTCACGCTTGGCATAGATATGCCGCTGGCCCGGCTTCAGGGTGCCCACCACATGCCACACGCGACGCAGCTCGTAACGGGTCAGGTCCTGGTTGATATGCCCCGGCTTGATGATGTCGGCATACTTGAGGCTCGTCGAATCGAGCTTGTAGCTGTTGGAGGCAATGTACATCTCCTTCTTGCCTTCCAGCTTCCAGTCGTAGCGGTCCGGCGCACCGTTGAACATGTCCAGGTTGTCGGAGGTACGCAGGCCGTCAGCGGCGGTACCCGGGCCGTCATACGACACTTGCGGGGCCTGGCGCACGCGGCGCTGGCCAGCGTTGTACATCCAGGCCTTGCGCGGCTCCTTGACCTGGTCGAGGGTCTCGTGAACCAGCAGCACGGTACCGGCCAGGCGCGGCGGGGCGGTCACTTTCTGCTTGAAGTAGAACAGCACGTTGCCAGGGTTGGCCGGATCGAAATCCTTCAGGCGATCGCGGAACATGAACTGTTCCTCGAGCTTCACCATGCTGTAGCTGCCGTTCTGCTGCGGCGTGGCCTGGTTCACCACACGCGTGACGCCACCGCCACGGTAGCGGGTGATGTGGTTCCAGATCACCTCCACACCGCTTTTCGGGATCGGGAACGGAATCGCGATCTGGAAGTTCTCCAGCCCGTTGCCGCCAGCTACCAGGTTGGTGGTGGTAGCGTTCTTCTTGATGGCGGCGAACACCGAGTCCGGCACCGTGGAGCCACGCTGGGTCGGGTACACCGGCAGCTTGAAGGTGTCCGGATAGCGCTTGAACATGGCCAACTGGCCAGGGGACAGCTTGTCCTTGTACTGGTCGACGTTCTGCGCGGTGATGGTGAACTTGGGCTTGTCGTTGCCGTACGGGTCGGACAGGAAGCCCTTGGCATCGACCGAACCGGCCGTGGTGCTCAGGGGCTGCCAGGCGGTGATCGAACCGTCGGCATTGCCGGCCTTCTCGGCGCCCATCGGGGTCAGGCTGGTGCCCAGCTTGGCGGCTTCGTCGGCGGACACCGCCGCCATCACGCCGGTGGCGAGCAGCGACAGGCTCAGCACACCGATTTTCAACAGACTCTTGGTTGCTTTCATGATCTTGGTCTTCCCGGATCAGTGCTTAGAAGTTCACGCCGAAGCTGAGGGCGATGAAGTCGCGGTCATCCACGGTGGTGTACTTGCCATCGAAGAAGTTGGTGTACGACAGGCTCGCGGTGTAGGTGTTCTGGTATTCGGCGTCCAGGCCCAGGCTGACCGCCTTGCGCCCTTCCTCGAAGTTGCCGCCCGGGCCTGGCGAGTAGCCGGACACGTCATGCGACCAGGCCACGCTCGGCTTGAGGTTGACCCCGGCGAACACATCGTTGTAGTCCCAGATCACGCGGCCACGGTAGCCCCACGAGGTGCTGGTGGTGTAGCCGTCCTTTTCGCACTTGCGGCTGCGGTTGGCGGAGGAACCACCGCCAGGCGCGGCGCCACCGATGGTGCCGGCGTTGAGGATGTCCGAGCAGGTGTTGAGGCCGAAGGTATCCGGCAGCGGGCCAGGGCCATACACCGGATCGCGGCCGTAGCGCAGCTTGTCGGCGCTTTCCAGGCCGCCCACGTGGGTCACGCCCACTTCACCTACCACGGTCATGCGGCTGGCGCCCATCACCTGGTCGAAGAAGTGCGTCAGGGTGGTCTGGAACTGGGTGATTTCCTTGCGCTTGTAGCCGTGCAGGTCGGTATCGGCCTGGCCCTTGAGCAGCGAGGCATTGCCGAACGTGCCGCCCAGCTGGGTGACCCCGGCGTACAGGATGTCGGTGGTGTTCAGCTGCACCGGTGCGTTCGGCCGGTAGCTGATTTCACCGCTCCACGCGGTGCCGGTAGGCAGGGTGGTGGAGAAGCTCAGGCCGTACAGGCGGATGTCTTCGGGATACTCGACGAAGTACTTGGAGTTGCCCGCCACGATGGCGGCGCCGGTGCGCGGGTCGACCATGCCGGCAATGGCGTAGGCCTGTGCAGAAGCCCCCGTGGCGCTGAAGATCGGCGCACGGCTGTGGTAGTTCATGGCGTAGGCGCCGAACTCGGTATTGAGCGGTTCGAACATGTAGCGCAGGGCAACACCGAACTGGCCGCTGTCACGGGCATCGCGGTCGGGGCCGCGCGCCACCTTGATGCCTTCCTCGTTCACGTCCACGCCGAAGTTGGCCAGGCCGGCGATCTGTGCCGGGGTCATGGTGCGGCTGCTGGACAATACGCGCAGGTTGTCGGTGCAACCGTCGGCGATGATGTCCGGCTGGGAGAAGAAGGTGCCGCAGTTGTCGACGACGGTCTGGTCCCATTCCAGCTGGTAGAAGGCTTCGGCCGACAGGTTGTCGGTCAGGCTCTGGGAGATGTAGAACATGTTGACCGGGATCAGGCCTTCCTTGATCTCGGCGCCCGGGCGGCGGAACGCGGAAACGTCGATGGGGTTGATCGAGTTGATGCCACCACCGATGAAGGTACTTTCACCCCAGCTCACCACCTGCTTGCCGAAACGCACCGAACCCGGCAGTTCGCCAATCGAGTAGTTGTGGTAGACGAAGGCGTCGAGCAGCTCGGCACCGGACGACTTGGCGCCCTCTTTGCGGTTGGAGTCGCTGATGTCCTTGAACTGACGGTGTTCGTCCTTGAGTTCGAAGTCGTACCAGTACTTGCCACGCACGAACACGCCGGTATCGCCGTACTTGAGCTCCAGGTCGTGGATGCCCTTGAAGATCTTCGAGAAGGTCTCGCCGCGCTTGAAGTTCAGGTGGCCGTCGTCGGAGGTCTGCGACAGCCCCTTGCCGCCGTTGTTGACGCCGATCAGGTTCTGGTTCGGCTTGGCCGTCGACCAGCTGGCCCCCACGGACAGCGACGAGTCGAACTGACCTTCGATTTCACCGATGTTGAAACTGACGCCGAATGCAGGGCCGGCGAGCGTAGAAGCGAGGCTGACGGCCAATGGCAATTTCGCCCGGCGCCAGAACAGATTTACTGATGTCATCGACGCTACTCCATGTACTTTATTTTTATGGCAGTGAGTCCTTTGAGAAACGCATCGAACGACCGACGTGAATACGCCTGCTGGTCGACCAACGTGGCAGTGCGCAGTCATTTGCGCGGGCCCCCGTCCCTAAAAATCCCCTGACCCGACTATAGCCAGCAGGTACCTGTGCTTGATCCCTCTAAAGTGTGATTTGCACGTTGGTACTACACCCAAAGAGCTGATTCGCTCGCCAACTGCGCGGGCAGCGGCAAGGATGGCCTATTTTTTCGCTTTGACAAGGCGCGCAGGTGTCTGGCGCGAGGGTCGCACCCGCCAGGGCGCGACCGGCCTGCCTTCAGAGGGTGGACAGAAATGCGCTGTTGCTGGCCTGCCAGTGGCTGATGTCGACGCGGATGCGCTTCTTGTCCAGCTTGCCCACGCTGGTCTTGGGAATTTCGGTAACAAGGGCGATCTGGCTGGGGATTGCCCACTTGTTGATCATGCCCAGCTCCACGTAGGGCTTGAGGTGCTCCTTGAGCTCGCGGGCGTCGATGCTGGTGCCGTCACGCACCACCAGCAGGGCAAACGGACGCTCGCCCCACTGCGGATCGGGTACACCCACCACCGCCACTTCGCGCACCGAGGGGTGGCGGCTGACGAGGTCTTCGAGGGCCAGCGACGACACCCACTCCCCGCCGGTCTTGATCACGTCCTTGATGCGATCGCGGATATCGACCACGCCCATGCTGTCGATGGTCGCCACATCCCCGGTGTGCAGCCAGCCGCCCTGCCACAGCTCGGCGCCTTTCTCCGGTTCGCGGAATACCCCATGCTCAGCCACGGCGCGCGCAGCACCAGTTCGCCCTGGGACTCGCCGTCAGCCGGCAGGAAGCCGCCTTCGGCATCCATCACCGCGGCCTCCACCAGCGGCACCGGCACGCCGGCCTTGATGCGATAGCTGATGCATTCGTCGTCGCTGCCAGCCAGCAGCTCTTCGTTGAGGTGGGCACAGGCCACCAGCGGGCAGGTTTCCGACATGCCATAGGCCGCCGTGAGCTGGATGCCCTGGGCCTTGGCCGACTCATACAGGGCGCGGTTGAGCGAGCTGCCGCCGATGATGATCTTCCAGCCGCCGAAATCCTGGCCCTGCGCGCCCTTGGCGTTGAGCAGCATCTGCAGGATGGTCGGTACGCAGTGCGAGAAGGTGACCTTTTCGTCCCGCCACAGCTGACACAGCATCTCCGGCTCGTAGCGCCCCGGGTAGACCTGCTTGAGCCCGAGCATGGTGGCCACGTAGGGGATGCCCCAGGCGTGCACGTGGAACATCGGGGTGATGGGCATGTACACATCATCGGTGCCCAGCAGGCGGATGCTGTCGATGCTGCCGGTCACGGTAGCCACGCCCAGGGTGTGCAGCACCAGCTGGCGATGGGTGAAATACACGCCCTTGGGGTTGCCGGTGGTACCGGTGGTGTAGAAGGTGGTGGCCACCGAGTTCTCGTCGAAGTCGGGGAAGTCGTAGGTGGTGGCCGCGCCCGCCAGCAGGTGCTCGTACTCGCCCACCAGGTTCGGCAGTTCGGCATGCTTGTCGGGGCCGTCGGTGAGCAGCAGGGTCTTCTCGACCGTGGTCAGTTGCGGCGCGATGGACTGATACAGCCCGATGAAATCGCTGTTGACCAGCACGAAGCGGTCTTCGGCGTGGTTCATGGTGTAGAGGATCTGCTCGGGCGACAGGCGCACGTTGATGGTGTGGGCCACCGCGCCGATCATCGGGATGGCGAACATGCACTCCAGGTAGCGATGGCTGTCCCAGTCCATCACCGCCACGGTGTCGCCGGCCTTGACCCCGGCTGCGGTGAGCACGTTGGCCAGGCGCGCGATGCGCTCGCTCAGGGTCAGGTAGTTGTAGCGCAGCTGATCGCGGTACACGATCTCGCGGGTTTTCTCGTAGCGGCTGCCCGACATCAGCAGGCGCTTGATCAGCAGCGGGTATTCGTAAGCGCCCGCAGCGGGGGCGATAATCCTGGTTTGCAGCATGGGAGTCCCTTTTTCGAGTACGCAGGCATGGCAATACGGCGCTTACTCTAGAACGGGACGGGGGCGCTCAAATCAGCCAAAGGAATGATTTGCGCGCCCGCAGGGATGACAGGCCAATGGCCATCAACCGCCTCAGTGCATCTCGGTGAAGGCGATCTTGATACCCAGCGCCACCAGCACCGCGCCCATGCCGCGATCGAACCAGTGGCCCATGCGCGCAAAGCCGGAGCGCACGCGGGCGTGGCTGAACAGCAGGGCCACCAGGCAGAACCACAGGCCGGTGGCCAGCGCCAGGTAGGCCCCGTAGCCGGCCTGTATCAGCAGCGGAGTGTGCGGGTTGATCACCACCGTGAACAGCGACAGGAAGAACAGCGTGGCCTTGGGGTTCAGGCCGTTGGTCATGAACCCTGCCACAAAGGCGGCACGCGGGGTGCGCGCCACGGTCGAGACCTGCACGCTCTCGCTGCCGGCAGGCGCCGGGCGGGCACGCAGGGCCTTGATGCCGATGTACACCAGGTAGGCCGCAGCCAGCCACTTGAGCACGTTGAACAGCATGATCGACTGCGACACGATCAGGCCGATGCCCAGCAGCGAATAGCCCACATGCAGGAAGATCGCCGTGCCCACGCCGAAGGCGGTCCAGGTACCGGCGCGCCGACCGTGGGTAACACTTTCGCGCACCACCACCGCAAAGTCCGGGCCGGGGCTGGCCACGGCCAGCAGGTGGATCAGCGCAACGGTGAGAAATTCTGCCCAGTACATGGGGTGACGCTCCTGGCAAACGATCGGGTGGCGTACCTTACCCACTGCCTGGCAGTTCTGAAAGATACAGTTACAAGTGAATCGGCACAGTCACCTCCCGTGCAGCCGGATGCCTGGCTTTACGCCCACGGCGATGCAGGCTCTAATGCCCCACTACCTGCTCAAACCACACCCCAGGAGCCTGCCCCATGACCTTGCGCCGCGCTGTATTCCTCGACCACAGCTCCCTGGACCTGGGCGACCTCGACCTGAGCCGCCTGCGCGGCTGCTTCGATGAACTGCAGTTGCACCCGGCCACTGCCCCCCACGAAGTGGCCGAGCGCCTGCAGGGCGCGAGCGTGGCGATCACCAACAAGGTGCACCTGGACGCCGCCGCCCTCGCCGCCTGCCCCGACCTCAGGCTGATCCTGGTGTCGGCCACCGGCACCAACAACGTCGACCTGCAGGCCGCGCGCGCCCAGGGCATCGTGGTCAGCAACTGCCAGGGCTACGGCACGCCCTCGGTGGCGCAGCACACCCTGGCCCTGCTGCTGGCGCTGGCCACTCGCCTGCCCGATTACCAGCAGGCGGTGGCCGACGGCAAATGGGCCCAGGCCAGGCAGTTCTGCCTGCTCGACTTTCCCATCGTCGAACTGGAGGGCAAGACCCTCGGCCTGCTCGGCCACGGCGAACTTGGCGGTGCGGTGGCGCGCCTGGCCGAAGCTTTCGGCATGCGCGTGCTGTCCGGCCAGTTGCCCGGCCGCCCGGCCCGCGATGATCGCCTGAGCCTGGCCGAGCTGCTGCCGCAGGTGGATGCGCTGACCCTGCACTGCCCGCTCAACGACAGCACCCGCAACATGATCGGCGCCGCCGAACTGGCCCTGCTCAAGCCCGGCGCGTTCGTGGTCAACACCGCCCGTGGCGGGCTGATCGACGAGCAGGCGCTGGCCGACGCACTGCGCAGCGGGCACCTGGGTGGCGCCGCCACCGACGTGCTCAGCGTGGAGCCTCCGGTCAATGGCAACCCCCTGCTGGCAGGCGATATCCCGCGCCTTGTGGTCACCCCGCACAGTGCCTGGGGCGCGGTCGAGGCGCGCCAGCGCATCGTCGGCCAACTGGCCGAGAACGCCGAAGCCTTCCTGCAGGGCAACCCGCGCCGAGTGGTCAGCTGAGTTCTGCTAGAATTCGCGACTTTTTGCAGAGGGGCGCCGACCATGGACCCGCGTAGTGAAGTGTTGCTCCGTCAGGCCGAGCTGTTCAAAGGCCCCGTGTTGCTGGCCGGCCTGCCCGCCGACGACCTGCTGGGCAGCCTGCCCGATGCCCGCGCCTGGAGCTGGCACGCCGGCGACCAGGCCGCGCTCGAGGCGCGATTTGCCGGGCGCAGTCACTATGGCGTGGAGGTGCCGCCGGTGGCTTTCGACGGCGCCGTGCTGTTTCTGCCCAAGTCCCGCGATCTGGCCAACTACCTGCTCAATGCCCTGGCCTCGCGCCTGGGTGGGCGCCAGCTGTACCTGGTGGGTGAAAAGCGCGGGGGTATCGAGGGTGCGGCCAAGCAGCTGCACGCCTTCGGCAAGCCGCGCAAGCTCGACAGTGCACGCCATTGCCAGCTGTGGCAGGTCACGGTGGACACCCCGCCAGAGGCGCAGCCGCTGGAAAGCCTGGCGCAACGATTCGAACTGCCACTGGCCGAAGGCCCGCTGCAGATCGTGAGCCTGCCCGGGGTCTTCAGCCATGGCCGGCTGGACCGCGGCAGCGCGCTGCTGCTGGACAACCTCGAGCAACTGCCCGTGGGCCATGTGCTGGACTTTGGCTGCGGTGCGGGCGTGCTCGGCGCGGCGATCAAGCGCCGCTACCCACAAAGCCGGGTAACGCTGCTGGACGTGGATGCCTTCGCCGTGGCCAGCAGCCGCCTGACCCTGGCCGCCAATGGCCTGGAGGGGGAGGTCATCGCCGGTGACGGCATCGATGCCGCGCCCCGCGAGCTGAACGTGATCCTGAGCAATCCGCCGTTTCACACCGGGGTTCACACCAATTACCACGCCTCGGAAACCTTGCTGAAAAAATCGGCCGATCATCTGAAAAAAGGCGGCGAACTTCGGCTTGTGGCCAACAGCTTCCTGCGGTACCAACCGCTCATCGAAGGCGCCTTGGGCAACTGCCTGATTCGCGACGAGGGACAAGGCTTTCGGATCTACCAGGCCACACGAACTTAAAAACTTCGCTTGCCCAAACGGTTTTGCCTAGGCAGAATCCGCTCCGTCCTAGGGGAGTAGTCTCCCGCGAGCACCCAGCTCGCCCGGTACGCGTCAACATACTTGGTCCTCAGACCATGGCGCGTACGACCCACGGTCCGCACAGACGGATCCAGGGTTTGACAAGACCTATGACACGCACACCTTACCCGGGGCGGGAAGGCTGTACGTGTCATAGCCGTGTCGACCCGCCCCCGTAGGAATCCTGATGCTGGAATCATTGCTGGTCCCCACCGCCATCGTTGCGCTCGCCGAAATCGGCGACAAGACGCAACTGCTCGCGCTCATCCTCGCTGCACGCTTTCGCAAACCCTGGCCGATCATCGCCGGTATCGTTGCCGCGACCCTGGCCAACCATGCGGCGGCCGGTGCGGTGGGTGCGTGGTTCGGCAGTTTCTTCTCCGAGGCCACGTTGCACTGGATCCTGGCCGCAAGCTTTGCCGCCACTGCCCTGTGGACCCTGGTGCCGGACAAGATGGATGACGATGAAGCCAGTACGGCGCGGCGCTTCGGCCCGTTCCTGACCACGCTGATCGCGTTCTTCATTGCCGAGATCGGCGACAAGACGCAGGTGGCCACGGTGATGCTGGCGGCGCAGTACCCGCACCTGATCATGGTGATCATCGGCACCACCCTGGGCATGCTGATTGCCAACGTACCGGTGGTGCTGGCGGGCAATTTTGCCGCCGAGAAGCTGCCGTTGACCCTGATCCGTCGCCTGGCGGCCACGGCATTCGTGGTGCTGGCGCTGGTGGCGGTGTATTCGGCGATGAAGGTCAGCGGGTGGGTGGGCTGATACCGGCTAGCGTGTGAAGCATTCGCCGGCAAGGCCGGCCCTACAGGTTCGGGTAGGAGCCGACAGTGCCGGCGAAGGTCACGGCGCTATTTTCTGGCTTGCTCGTACAACGGCATCACCTTGGGAATCGCCGCCTGCAACGACGCGATACGGCTGCTCGAAGCCGGGTGAGTGCTCATGAACTCAGGCTGCGAACCACCCGACGCTTCGGTCATCTTGTTCCACAGGCTGATCGCCGCATTCGGGTTGTAGCCCGCACGCGCCGCCAGCTCCAGGCCGATCAGGTCGGCTTCGTTCTCGTTGCTGCGGCTGTTGGGCAAGGTCATGCTGTACTGCACCACGGTGTCGGCCAGCGCCAGGCTGTCCTGGCCCAGGCCGAACAGGGCACCTGCGCCCTGGCGCGCCATCTCAACACCATAGGCCTTGGACATCGCCTCGCGACCATGCTCGCGCAGGGCGTGGGCGATTCGTGGCCCATCACCGCCGCGATCTCGTCGTCGGTCAGCTTGAGCTTGTCGATCAGGCCGGTATAGAAAATGATCTTGCCACCCGGGCCGCAGTTGGCATTGAGCTCGTCGCTCTTGATCAGGTTGACTTCCCATTTCCACTGCGCCGCATCGGGGCGGAACTTCGGCGCCTGCACGATCAGCCGATCGGCAATGGCCTGCACCCGCTTGGCGGTGGCACTGGTCTTGTCGAGCATACCTTGGTGGATGCCTCGCCCAGGGTCTGCTGGTACGACTGCGCGTACATCTGGTTGACCTCATCGGTCGACAGCATGCTGAACATGTACTGCTTGCGCTCCACGCCCACCGCTCCACCACTGGTGGTGTTCACGGCCTGGCAACCGGCCAGCAGCACACTGGCGCTCAGGGCACCGATAACAACTGATCTACGCATGAAAACACTCCCTTCGAACATGCGGCGTATCCTAGGCCGCGCATCATAAACGCGCTACAGCCGTTCGCGAAGAATTGCATCGCCACACTCATGCTTTGCCCCCGGCGCGCCGATAACGCCCAGACAGGCGACCCTCTTTGCGCTCGGAGCTCCCATGAAGTTCAAGTCGATCCAGTTTTCCGTGGCCGCGCTGGCCGGTGCCATCGTGCTGAGCATCGTTGCAGCACTGGTGCTATACGCAGTGTATTCCGGTGCCCGCACCCAGACGCTGGTGCACAACCGCACCCAGCAACAGTTCGAGGCAGTGATCGAGCAACGCCTGACGGCCCTGGCCCAGACCCAGGTCAGCCAGATCCAGCGCAGCCTCGAGGCGCCGCTGCTGATCGCCCGCGGCCTGGCCACCACCAATGCCCTGATCGGCATGCAGGATGCTGCCGGCAACCCGCAGCTCAAGCTCGAACGCGAACAGATGATCGCCCTGCTCAGGCAGACCGCCCTGGACAACCCGCTGTTGCTGGGCGTTTACGTGGGCTGGGAGCCCAATGCGCTGGACCACGATGATGCCCGCTATGCAGGCAGCACGCTGGCGGGCGTCAACCCGCAGAGCGGGCGCTTTCTGCCGTGGTGGTACCGTAACGACGACGGTAGCCTGACCCTCGACAAACTCCAGGATGTGGACGACCGTACCCTGCTGCCCACAGGCGTGCGCACCAGCGAGTACTACCTGTGTTCCAAGGAGACCGGCAAGGCCTGCGCCATCGACCCGGCCCCGTACCAGGTGGGCAACAAGACCGTGATGCTGGCCTCGTTCGTCGAGCCGATCATGGTCAACGGCCAGTTCCAGGGCATCGCCGCCGCCGACCTGTCGCTGAACTTCATCCAGGATATGCTCAAGGCCGCCGACGCCCAGCTGTATGACGGCGCGGGCGAGATGGCGCTGCTGTCCAACAACGGACGCGTGGTGGCCTACACCAAGGATGCGAGCACGTTCGGCAAAAAAGCCAGCGATGTGCTGCAACCCAATGAAGTGGCGGTGCTCGGCAACCTGTCGGGCAAGGCGCTGCACTACGAAATCGACCATGCCAGCGGACAGATCGAGCTGTTCGTGCCATTTGCCGTGGGCAACACCGCCTCGCGCTGGACCTTGCTGCTGCAACTGCCGGTCAGCGCGGTGATGGCCGACCTCGACGCGCTGCAGCGCGAAATGAGCGCCCAGCGTAGCACCGACCTCACCGGCATGATCGTGGTCGGCCTGGGCATCGCCGGGCTTGGCCTGCTGGTGATCTGGCTGCTGGCCCACGGCATCGCCCGGCCGCTGCGCCAGATGGTCGGCATGCTGGACGACATCGCCCAGGGCGAAGGTGACCTGACCCGGCGCCTGAGCAGTGATCGCGCCGACGAACTGGGCGCCATCGCCCGTGGCTTCAATACATTCCTGAGCAAGCTGCAGGCAATGATCAGCCAGGTGGTGGTGTCGGTGCAGAAGGTCAGCGACTCGTCCGAGCACACCGCCGACATCGCCATTCGCACCAACCAGGGCGTGCACAAGCAGATGGCCGAGATCGACCTGGTGGCCACTGCGGTGCATGAAATGACCGCGACCGCCCAGGACGTGGCGCGCAATGCCACCCATGCGGCGCAAGCGGCCAGCAATGCCGACCAGGCCGCCAACCAGGGCCTGGAGATCGTGCGCAACACCTCCACCTCGATCAGCGCCCTGGCCGAGGAGATAGGCCGTGCGGTGGGTGTGGTACAGGCTCTGGCGCGCGACAGCGAGAACATCAACGCGATCCTGGTGGCGATTCGTGCAATTGCCGAACAGACCAACCTGCTGGCGCTCAACGCGGCCATCGAGGCGGCGCGAGCCGGTGAACAGGGACGCGGGTTTGCCGTGGTGGCCGATGAAGTGCGCAACCTGGCGCAGAAGACCCAGCAGGCTACCGAAGAGATCCAGCAGATGATCCAGCAGTTGCAGCAGGGCACGCGGGATGTGGTGCAGGTAATGGAGGACAGTCAGGGCAAGACCGAAGTCAGCGTGCAACAGGCGGCGCAGGCGGCCCAGGCGCTGGAGAGCATCACCCGGGCGGTGTCGGTGATCAACGACATGAACACCCAGATCGCCAGCGCGGCGGAGGAGCAGAGCGCAGTGGCCGAGGACATCAACCGCAATGTGATCAATATCGGCCAGGTGGCCAACGAAGTGGCTGGCGGGGCGGATGAGTCAAGCGCGGCGAGCGCGGAGCTGACCAAGCTGGCGGAGCAGCAGCGCCGGTTGATCAATCAGTTTCGCGTCTGAGCCAGAAGCTTCGCCGGCAAGGCCGGCTCCTACAGGGGCATGCAGTGCCTGTAGGAGCCGGCCTTGCCGGCGAAGGGCTCACCACTTACGCCGGGGTCAGGCACTCCGGCGCATTCAACTTCGGATCATTCACCAGGTTCGCCAGCACCCGCTCGCGCAAGGCGGCCTGCGGGCCAGCGAGCAATTCCTGCAACTTCACCAGCGGCGTCTGCGGGTCCAGCCACGCGGCCTGCCCTGCCGCATCCAGAATCAGCGGCCGGCGCTGGTTGACTGCGGCCTGGGTCACCACCGCCGTGCTCAGCCACACCTGGTCCTGCACCGGGTAGGCCTCCCACACGCCGGCAAAGAACAGCGAAGACCCCTCGCCCGGCGTCAGCCAGTACGGCCGCTTGCGCGCCGTGCCGCGCCATTCGTAAAAGCCGTTGGCCGGCAGCAGGCAACGGCGCAGGCGAAACGCTTCGCGAAACATCGGTTGCTCGGCCAGGGTCTCGGCGCGCGCCTGGGCCGGGGTGCGCGACAGGTCGGTCAGCCACGCCGGGGTCAGCCCCCAGCGCGCCCGCGCCAGCTCCAGCTGGCCTTCGCGCTGACGCTGGATCAGCACCGAGGCGCCGGGCGAGATGTTCCATTGCGCCTGCTGGTCAGGCGGGAACCCGGGCAGCGCGGCAAACGCCGAAGACCAGCGAAACAGGGCGTAACGTCCACACATGAGCAAAACCTAGCAAATCAGTATTCCCGGAAGACTCTCCGGCTCGTCGCCAGGAAGCGGCTGGGCGCCATTGTACGCGGCGATCAGCTGGCGTGCGTATTCGGCCTGCGCATCGGGCACCGCCAGGCCCAGCAGCCCCTGCATCGGCAGCTCGCCCACGGCGCCCATCAGGTCGCGCCCACTCAGGTGCGCCTTGATCCCTTCGCTGCGCAGCATGCCGATCAGAAGCTCGGCCTCCAGCAGACTTTCCGGCTCGTAGATACGCTGCATCACTCGTCCTCGCGCTTGACGTCCAGCATCCACTCCTCGCCATGCACCTGCAGCACGAACACGATCGGCCGGCAACAGACCTGGCAGTCCTCGATATAGCTCTGGTCGCCACCGGACAGGTCAACGGTGGTTTCCACTTGCTCACCGCAGTAAGGACAATCATAGAAAGCAGATTCCACCATCGCAGTCTCCCAGGTGACTTGTGCGTATAATTGCCGTTCTATTTACAGGCCTTGCCGGTGTCTGAGCCGTTTTTCAGTCCGCAGCCCTACTATTACCCTAGCCGTTTCCAACAAGAGAGCATGATGGGCGAATTCGATGCCATCCGACCGTACAACGACGCCGAGGTGCCCGCCGTGCTGGCGCGCCTGCTCAGCGACCCGGCATTTCTGGATATCCTCACCCACTTTCGCTTCCCGCGCATGGCCGGGGCCTTCGGCTGGCTGCTCAAGCCGCTGATCGCTCGGCGCCTGCGCAAGGAATTTGCCGGGGTCAGTTGCGTATCGACCCTGCAGGACAAGGTCGAATACTACGTCGACCACACCATCGACCGCGCCACCGACGGGGTGACCTACACCGGTGTCGAGCAGTTCAAGTCCGGCAGTGCCTACCTGTTCCTGGCCAACCACCGCGACATCGTGATGGACCCGGCCTTCGTCAACTATGCGGTGTACCACGCCGGCCTGCCGACCCCGCGCATCGCAATCGGCGACAACCTGCTGCAAAAGCCGTTCGTCAGCGACATGATGCGCCTGAACAAGAGCTTCATCGTGCACCGCTCGATCACCGGGCGGCGCGAAAAGCTGGCGGCCTATCAGCTGCTGTCGGCCTACATCAACCACTCGATCCGCAACGACTGCGCCTCGATCTGGATCGCCCAGGCCGAGGGCCGCGCCAAGGATGGTGACGACCGTACCGATTCGGCGATCCTCAAGATGTTCCACATGAGCCGCAAGGACGAACCGTTCGGCGCGGTGATCCAGTCGCTGAACCTGAGCCCGGTGTCGATCAGCTACGAGTACGACCCGTGCGACCAGGCCAAGGCCCGCGAGCTGTACATCCGCGCCACCACCGGCACCTACAGCAAGGCGCCTGGCGAGGATGACGTGAGCATCGCCCAGGGCATCACCGGCTACAAAGGTCGCGTGCACATCAACTTCGCCCCGCCGGTGAGCGAGTACTTCGAAGACACCAAGCAGCTGGCGGCGGAAATCGATCGGCAGATACTGGGTGGCTACCGGTTGTTCCCGGTGCATTACCTGGCGTATGCACAGTGGGCCGATGCCGACCCGCAGTTGCAGGTGCCCAGGGCCGCCGAGGTGTTCCCGGCCGATGAGCTGGCCCGAGCCCAGGCCGAGTGGCAGCGGCGCCTGGATGCCTGCCCGGTGGAACACCAGCCGTACCTGGTGCTGCAGTATGCGATGCCGGTGCGCAACCAGTACCGCGTCAAGGCGGGGTTGGCGCTCTAGAGCGCGTCGCCCGTATCGCGGGTCAAGCCCGCTCCCACAGGGATATCACTGGCCTTGAGTACAGTGCAGAACATGTGGGAGCGGGCTTGACCCGCGATGGCTTCACCTCAGATCCAGGTACTGAACCACGACAGCAGCAGCGCCATCGCCAGGCACGAAAACCCCAGGATGTAGTAGAACCGGTTCACCCGCAGGTTCATCCCCTCCACCATCACCTCATCACGCGCCAGCCCCGCCAGCGCCTGCGCGCCACGACGCCGCGCCGCTTGCAACAGCAACCCGCCAGGGCAGGTAATCAACAAGGCCAGCACATTGATCAGCTTGGCCGGGTGGGCCGCCAGCAGCCCCCACATCACTTGCAACGACATCGCACAACCTCGATAAAAAACCAGACCTCGACACGCCGCGCATTCTACCCAAGCGCCAGCGGCTCTCTCGTACTTTGCGACCGATGACAATTAAATCCGGCCGTCACACGTTCGTCATCCCGACAAGCCACTCTATTGCCCTTCAACACTCAGGGAGCTTGTCATGCTGCACGCCGAAAACCAGGACCGCCTCTATCTGATCGCCCCCAGCGATGAACAACAGGCCTTGATCGACGGCCTGGCGTTCAACGTCCAGGACCGCCAGTGGCTGGTGTACTGCGCACTTGGCGGGCATGCCCACCATGACCTGCCGGAGGTCGACCAGGGCACCGGCATCAGCCTGCTGGACTTCTACGTCGAAGCCGCCTGAGCAGGTCACGCCCACTAAAAAGCCCGATGCCTGCAACGAGGCATCGGGCTTTTTCGTTTGCCGTCAGCGGGTTTACTCGCCCAGTACCTGCCGACCGTCGGGTCCTTGAACAGGCGGGTCAGGGCGTCGCTGAGCACGTCACCCACCAGCTTGGTGTTGGTTTCCTGGTTGGGCGCCATGCCGAAGCGCTGGTCCAGCGAGGCGCCGTAGCGACCACTGTAGCGGCGGTTGGCATTGGACACGTCGGCACGGAAGGTGGCGCCGATGGTGGCCTCGGTCACATACAGGCCTTCCTTGGGCGACTGGTACTTCAGCTCGGCCAGGGTCACGGTCAGCTGCGGGGCGTTGTAGGCGTTCGCCGTGGGCGTGAAGCCCAGCAGACGCACCGCTGCCTCGGCCTGGGCCTGCAGCTTGGGCACGATGTCATTGCCGTTCACGGTGATGGCGCTGGTTTCCGGGTACAGCCCGCCGCGGGTACCCAGGGTTTGCGAAGGACGACCATCGACCACCTTGACCACCACCGGCTGGCCACGACCCACGGGCGCGAGCTGGGCAGTGAGTTTGGGTTGCGGGCTGAGTTGTTGCGGGCTGTGGGCACAACCGACCAGGGTCAGGCTGGTGACAGCGATCAAACCGAACAACAAACGTTGCAACATGCTCATCTCTCCAGGAATAGCAGCAAAGGTCGCCAGTATAACCACCCGGGACCACCCCAGCCATCGGGGCCAGCCACTGTCACAATCGTTTCATCATCGACCGCGTAGACTGCCCACCTGCGCCGGTGAACGCTCTGTTCAGCCGCCTGCCCCCTGCAGGCCAGCCCGCCACGGCGTGGCCGGCGAAGCAAAGCGCAACAAAAGTCGTTAATAAAGATCGTTTCTGCCCGCGACCTCGTTATAATCTCCCCCCGATTATAAGGACGTCTCCTGATCGGGCCTCGCAGCACCGCCAATGCCATTGCATCGGCATCCCCGAATCGCCCACAGAGAGCCGCCCACACAGGTCTTGCCAAGCTGGTGTGCCCGCGTTCCTTCGGCGCTCTGCTCTGCCTGAACCTGCCGGGTTTGCCATCGTGCACACCCTTTTTGAGGTTCACGACTCCAAAAGAGCGTGAAAAAACGGTTTTCACAACTTCACGAGAGTGTGGCGAGCAATGAACAGTCTGGCATGTGTAAAAGCAGCAACTGCGTCCCTGAAAGCCCCAAACAGCTGGCAACAGCACTCATCTGCGATGGGTGACTAAGGCCGGTCCATAGCGCACGATGGACACCTTGACCATAAGTCGAATTGCCGCACGGGCGGTAAAATGCGTTCATAGGCAACGCAAAGCCCGGTTGGTGGTGTCCGCGGAAGTTGAAAAACCTGCGAAGTAGCGGACATGGAAATCCCGGCCAAGCCTGGGAGCCATGCTGTCAATTTGGTGCTGAAGATTTTTGGAGACGCGTTAATGGCGCAGAACGAAGCAGTCGATGTAGTACTGGTAGGGGCCGGCATCATGAGTGCCACCCTGGCCGTACTGCTCAAGGAACTCGACCCGGCGATGAAGCTGGAAGTCGTCGAGTTGATGGATTCGGGTGCCGCGGAAAGTTCCAACCCGTGGAACAACGCCGGGACCGGCCATGCCGGGCTGTGTGAGCTGAACTACACGCCGCAGGCCGCCGACGGCAGCATCGACATCAAGAAAGCGGTGCACATCAATACCCAGTTCGAGGTATCCCGGCAGTTCTGGGCCTACCTGAGCAAAAAGGGCGCCTTCAAGAACCCGCGTGCCTTCATCAACCCGATCCCGCACCTGAGCTACGTCGAAGGTGACAAGGGCGTCGCGTTCCTGAAAAAGCGCTTTGAATCGCTCAAGCCTCACCACGCCTTCGCCGAGATGGAATACACCGAAGACAAGGCGCTGATGAACGAGTGGATGCCGCTGATGATGCCGGGCCGCCCCGCCGACCAGCACATCGCCGCCACCCGCGTGATGAAAGGCACCGACGTCAACTTCGGCGCCCTGACCAACAAGCTGCTCAAGCACCTGGCCGACACCCCGAGTCGCAGGTCAAGTACAGCAAGAAGGTCACCGGCCTGCGCCGTAACGGCAGCGGCTGGACCGTCACCATCAAGGACGTCAACAGCGGCAGCAGCCGCGACGTCGATGCCCGCTTCGTGTTCCTCGGCGCCGGTGGCGCGGCCCTGCCGCTGCTGCAGCTGTCGGGCATCGAGGAGAGCAAGGGCTTCGGCGGTTTCCCGGTCAGCGGCCAGTGGCTGCGCTGCGACAACCCCGAGGTGGTCAAGCGCCACCAGGCCAAGGTCTACAGCCAGGCCGCCGTGGGTTCGCCGCCGATGTCGGTACCGCACCTGGATACCCGCGTCGTCGACGGCAAGACCTCGCTGCTGTTCGGCCCGTACGCCGGCTTCACCACCAAGTTCCTCAAGCACGGCTCGTTCCTCGACCTGCCGCTGTCGGTGCGCCTGGGCAATATCGGGCCGATGCTGGCCGTGGCCCGCGACAACTTCGACCTGACCAAGTACCTGGTCAGCGAGGTGATGCAGTCGATGGAACAGCGCCTGGAATCGCTGCGTCGCTTCTACCCTGAAGCCAAGGCCGAAGACTGGCGCCTGGAAGTGGCCGGGCAACGGGTGCAGATCATCAAGAAAGACCCGAAAAAAGGCGGCATCCTGCAGTTCGGCACCGAACTGGTGGCGGCGAAGGACGGCTCGCTGGCCGCCCTGCTGGGCGCCTCGCCGGGTGCTTCGGTCACCGTGTCGATCATGCTGGAACTGATCGAACGCTGCTTCCCCGAGCAGGCCAAGGGCGCCTGGGCGGCCAAGCTCAACGAGATCTTCCCGGCACGGGAGAAGGTCCTGGCGACCGACGCTGCGCTGTACCACAAGATCAGCGCGCAGAACGACGAGGCCCTGGGCCTGGTCGAGAACCAGCCGACGCAAAGCTACGCGTAAGCGTGATGCATGAAAAAACGCCCCTCGGGCGTTTTTTCATGGCTGCGATGTACTCACTTGCGGGCGCTGTCGATGATCTCGATGTACTCGGGCGCATTGCGCTGGTCGCCGATCACCTGGGCGAAGGTGTTGCCGTGCTCGTCCTTGCCGTCCACATCGTATCCGGCCTCGACGAAGAAGCCGACGAAACGTTCGAAGTCATCGATGCGCAGGCCGCGATAGGCCTTGATCAGTTTGTGGTGCGAGGGCGAGCTGGCATCGGCCGGTTCGAACTGGAGAAACGACTTGATGTAGTCGTCGCTGATCTCATCACCAATCACTTGCTTCTTGTCTTTACGCATTGCCGACTCCAACTGAACCATCACGGACATTTTTCACGGGCCGGCAGTTTACCCCCCGGCAGCGCTGTGGCTCAACGCGCGCGTAGGGTGCCGGTGTGCACATCGGCCCAGATATGACCGTTGGCATAGCTGAGGAACTGCACGTACAGGGTGTCGTTGCGCAGCAGGTCGAGAATCACCCGGTACTGGCTGGCGGGATAGTTGAGGGTCAGGGTGCGGCTCTTGGCGTCGAACGCCGGCTTGCGCAGGCTCTTGCCTTCGCCGTCGAAGCTGATCAGCACCTCGCTGATGGTGGCCCCTTGTTCAGGGCTTGCCCTTGAGGCGCATCAGCACCGGTGCCGTGACCGGTATCGGCTGCTGGTTGGACTGACGCTGGTTGCCGACCACCACCGAATACTGGTCACCTGCAGCAGTGCTGGCTTCGGACGGTACTGCGGGTGCCAACGTCTGCAGCAGTTGCTGGCTCGGGGTTCCTGGCGCAGGGTAAGGTCGTCGGGCGGCAGGAACTGGCTGTGCAGCGGCGCGGCGGCCAGGGGCAGGCTGGTCAGCAGCAGGAGGGCGAGGATGGCGCGCATGGCAGGCTCCTTGGGGGCGGCCTGGCACTCTAGCATGAGAAATGTACGAAGCTGACGGCCTCTTGTGGGAGCGGGCCTGACCTGCGCTGCAGGCACCGCAAACAGCTGATACCGCATCGACCCTTTCGCGGGCCAAGTCAGCTCCCACCCGGTTTTACATGCCCTTCACGGCATAGATACCCGCCGCATTGCGCCAGTAGCCCTTGTAGTCCATGCCGTAGCCGAACACATAGCGGTCAACGCAGCTCAAACCGCAGTAGTCGGCCTTCAGGTCAGGGCTGGCCTTGCGGTCGTGGTCCTTGTCCACCAGCACCGCGCTGTACACCGCCTTGGCACCGGCATGCTTGCAGAAGTCGATGATGGCGCTGAGGGTGTGCCCTTCGTCGAGGATGTCGTCGATGATCAGCACTTCGCGATCGATGAACGACACTTCGGGCTTGGCCTTCCAGAACAGGTCACCGCCGCTGGTCTGGTTGCGGTAGCGCGTGGCATGCAGGTAGGACGCCTCCAGCGGGAACTGCAAATGGGTCAGCAGCTTGCCGGAGAAGATCAAGCCACCGTTCATCACGCAGAACACCACCGGGTTGCGGTCGGCCAGGTCGGCGGTGATCTGCGCGCCCACACGGGCAATCGCCGCTTCGACTTCGGCTTCGCTGTGCAGGCAGTCTGCTTCACGCATGACTTGACGGATATGCTCGAGATCAGCGGACATGACGCTCTCCAGGGGGCTGCGGTTGAGAAAAGCGGGCAAAGGTACGCACCCTCACGCATCAGATCAAGCATTTATGGACTAACGTGCACAATGCCTATAGGACACCTGCGGCCGAATAGATTACTCTAGCGCGGTTTTTTTGCCCGCCCCCGGAGCCTTTCCCTATGCCAACCCGTGAGATCCGCCATCCGCTGATCCGTCACAAGCTCGGCCTGATGCGCCGCGCCGATATCAGCACGAAGAATTTTCGCGAACTCGCCCAGGAAGTCGGCGCGCTCCTGACGTACGAGGCAACCAAGGATCTGCCGCTGGAAAGCTACGACATTCAAGGCTGGTGCGGCACCGTACAGGTCGAGAAGATCGCCGGCAAGAAGATCACCGTGGTGCCGATCCTGCGCGCCGGTATCGGCATGCTCGACGGCGTGCTCAGCCTGATCCCGGGCGCCAAGGTCAGCGCCGTGGGCGTTGCCCGCAACGAGGAAACCCTCGAAGCGCACACCTACCTGGAAAAACTGGTACCCGAGATCGACGAGCGCCTGGCCATGATCATCGACCCGATGCTGGCCACCGGCAGCTCCATGATCGCCACCATCGACCTGCTGAAGAAGGCCGGCTGCAAGGACATCCGCGCCATGGTGCTGGTGGCAGCGCCCGAAGGCATCGCGGCGGTCGAGGGTGCACACCCCGACGTGCGCATCTACACCGCCTCGATCGATGAACGCCTGAACGAACACGGCTACATCATTCCCGGCCTGGGCGATGCAGGCGACAAGATCTTCGGCACCAAGCAGAAGGACACCTGAACATGCAGGACGAGTTCAACGACCCGCTCTGGCGCCAGGTCGTCTCCGGCGCGCAGATGCTCTTCGTGGCATTCGGCGCGCTGGTGCTGATGCCGCTGATTACCGGCCTCGACCCCAACGTTGCGCTGTTCACTGCGGGCCTGGGGACTCTGCTGTTCCAGGTGGTCACTGGCCGTCAGGTGCCGGTATTCCTCGCCTCCAGCTTTGCCTTCATCACCCCCATCATTCTCGCCAAGGGCCAGTTCGGCCTGGCCGAGACCATGGGCGGGGTGATGGCGGCCGGGTTCGTCTACACCTTCCTGGGCCTGGCCGTGAAGATCAAGGGCACCGGCTTCATCGACCGCCTGCTGCCGCCGGTGGTGATCGGCCCGGTGATCATCTCGATCGGCCTGGCGATGGCGCCGATTGCCGCCAACATGGCCATGGGCAAGGCCGGCGACGGCGCCGAACTGCTGCCCTACAGCACCGCGATGATGATCTCGATGCCGGCGCTGCTCACCACCCTCATCGTGGCGGTGTTCGGCAAGGGCATCTTCCGCCTGGTGCCGATCATTGCCGGGGTGCTGGTGGGCTTTGGCCTGTCGTTCTACTTCGGTGTGGTCGACACCGCCAAGATCGCCGCCGCCCCCTGGCTGGCCCTGCCGCACTTCACCGCGCCGGCCTTCAACTGGCAGGCGATCCTGTTCATCGTACCGGTGGCCCTGGCCCCGGCGATCGAGCATATCGGCGGCGTGATTGCAGTGGGCAGCGTGACCGGTCGCGACTACCTGAAAAAGCCCGGCCTGCACCGCACCCTGCTGGGTGACGGCATCGCCACCACCACCGCCGGCCTGTTCGGCGGCCCGCCCAACACCACCTACGCCGAAGTGACCGGCGCGGTGATGCTGACCAAGAACTACAACCCCAAGATCATGACCTGGGCGGCCGTGTTCGCCATCAGCCTGGCCTTCGTCGGCAAGTTCGGCGCGTTGCTGCAGAGCATTCCGGTGCCGGTGATGGGCGGCATCCTGTGCCTGCTGTTCGGCTCGATCGCGGCAGTGGGCATGAACACCATGATCCGCCACAAGATCGACCTGAGCGAAGCGCGCAACCTGGTGATCGTCTCGGTGACCCTGGTGTTCGGGATTGGCGGTGTGCTGGTCGGCACCGGTACCGGCCCGGACGACTGGGGCCTGAAGGGTATCGCGCTGTGCGCCGTGGTGGCCATTGCGCTCAACCTGCTGCTGCCGGGCAATGACGGCTGGAAGAACAAGGTGCTGGACGACCATTTGCCTTGATCTGAAACGCTTCGCCGGCAAGGCCGGCTCCTACAGGGGTTCGCGCAAACCTGTAGGAGCCGGCCTTGCCGGCGAACGCTGCACTACCTAACCCGCCTGCTCACACAACTGCGTAAGCGCCTCCACCCACTGCGGGTGATCATTCAGGCACGGCACCAGCACCAGCTCTTGCCCGCCCGCCTCGACAAACTGCTCGCGCCCGCGATCGCCGATTTCTTCCAGCGTCTCGATGCAGTCGGCCACGAACGCCGGGCACATCACCAGCAGCTTCTTGACGCCTGCCTTGCCCAGCTCGTCCAGGCGCGCCTCGGTGTAGGGTTCGATCCACTTGGCCCGGCCCAGCCGCGACTGGAACGACACCGACCATTGGCCCTCGGCCAGGCCCATCTTCTGCGCGAACAACTGTGCCGAACGCAGGCACTGCGCGCGATAACACACCGCCAGCACCTCGGGCGAAGCGTTGCGACAGCAGTCGGCATTCTGGAAACAATGCGAACCGGTAGGGTCGAGCTTCTTCAGGTGCCGCTCGGGCAAACCGTGAAAGCTCAGCAGCAGGTGATCGAAGCCCTGCTCCAGGTACGGCCTGGCACTGGCCACCAGCGCGTCGATGTACAGCGGCTGGTCATAGAACGGACGCAGCACCGGCATCTGCAATGCCAGCTTGTGCTCGGCCACCACGGCCTTGGCCTGCTCGATCACGGTGGTCACGGTGCTGTCGGCAAACTGCGGGTACAACGGCGCCAGGGTCACCTTGGTGACGCCCTGGCCGGCCAGACGCTGCAACACCGTGGACAGCGAAGGCTCGCCATAGCGCATGGCGATTTCCACAGGCCGTGGGCCCAGTGCGCGCCCATGGCCTGCTGCAGGCGCCGGGTCAGCACCACCAGCGGCGAGCCTTCCTCCCACCAGATGGAGGCATAGGCGTGGGCCGACTGCTCCGGACGCTTGATCAGGATCAGCGAGACCAGCAGGCGACGCACCGGCCACGGCAGGTCGATCACATACGGGTCCATCAGAAACTGGTTGAGGTAACGACGCACGTCGGCGACGGAAGTGGAAGCCGGTGAACCCAGGTTGACCAGCAGCAGAGCATGATCGGTCATGCAACATCCTTTTCAGAGGCGCGCGGACAAGTCATCCAGCGCCGATTGCACATCGTTGTAACGGAACGTGAAGCCTGCCGCCAGCAAGCGCACCGGGCGCGCCCGCTGGCCACCCAGCAGCAATACCGACAGTTCGCCGAGCCCGGCGCGCAGCACCAGCGCCGGCAACGGCATGAACGCCGGGCGGTGCAGCGCGCGCCCCAGGCGTCGGGCAAATTCGCGGTTGCGCACCGGCTCCGGCGCGCAGGCATTATAAGGACCGCTGGCATCCTCGCGCTGCAACAGAAAATCAATCAGGGCAATTTGGTCGTCCAGATGGACCCACGGCATCCACTGGCGACCACTGCCAATCGGCCCGCCCAGCCCGAGCTTGAACGGCAGGCGCAGGCGCGACAAAAAGCCGCCCTCGGCCGCCAGCACCAGCCCGGTACGCACCAGCACCACCCGCATGCCCAGGGCCTCGGCGCGCAGCGCGGTTTCTTCCCAGGCAATGCACAGCTGGCTGGCAAAGTCCTCCTTGACCGGCTGCGACAGCTCGGTCAGCTCGCGCTCACCACCATCGCCATACCACCCTACCGCCGACCCCGAGATCAGCACCGCAGGGCGCTGCTGCCGGCCTTGCAGCCAGGCGATCAACTGCTCGGTGAGGGTGATGCGGCTAGCCCATAGCAGCGCGCGTCGGTGCGACGTCCAGGGGCGATCGGCAATCGGCGCACCGGCCAGGTTGACCACGGCGTCCACCGGCTCGTCGCCCAGTTCGTCGAGCCGGGCAATGCCGCGCACCCCTGCCCCGCACACCTGAGCGACCTGCGCCGGACGCCGGCTCCACACCGTCAGGCGATAACCCTGTCCAGCCAGAAGCGGCAAAGGTGTCTGCCGATCAGGCCCGTACCACCGGTCAGCAATATATGCATGGCTGTGTCCTCACATGGCGCGCGCTGGTCTATTTTTAAGTTCAAGGCACTTTTTTGACCGAACGCTCTCGGATAAACATAGGCCAACCTGCAACGTCGAGCGGAATCATCTTATACAAGCTGTAGATATTGTACAGGCTTGTCGGGCAGCGTAGGCTGTTTCCAAAAGGTTCGAAGAGGCCATCATGACTGTTCCTATCGCAATCATCGGTGCCGGCATCGCCGGCCTGTCCGCCGCCCAGGCCCTGCAGAAGGCCGGGCACACCGTGCACCTGTTCGACAAGGGCCACGGCAGTGGCGGACGCATGGCCAGCAAACGCAGCGAAGCCGGCGCCCTGGACCTGGGCGCGCAGTACTTCACGGCCCGCGACCGACGTTTCGTCGAACAGGTCCAGGCCTGGCAGGCCAAGGGCTGGGCGGCCGAATGGAAGCCGCAACTGTACAACTACCGCGAAGGTCAGCTGACCCCCTCGCCGGACGAGCAGATCCGCTGGGTGGGTGTACCGCGCATGAGCGCCATCACCCGCGGCCTGCTCAAGGATGTCACCGTCAACTTCAATTGCCGCATTGCCGAGGTGTTCCGCGGCAAGCAGTACTGGCACCTGCAGGACACCGAGGGCGGCAGCCACGGGCCGTTCAGTCGCGTCATCATTGCGGTGCCGGCGCCCCAGGCCACGCAGCTGCTCAGCGCCACCACCAAGCTGGCCGGCATGGCCGCCAGCGTGCAGATGGAGCCCACCTGGGCCATTGCGCTGGGCTTCGGCACGCCCCTGGACACCCCCATGCAGGGCTGCTTCGTGCAGGGCTGCGACCTCGACTGGCTAGCGCGCAACCGCAGCAAGCCCGGGCGTGACGAAAAACTCGACACCTGGGTCCTGCACGCCACCGCCAGCTGGAGCAAGCAACACATCGACCTGTCGCGCGAGGCCGTGATCGAGCACCTGCTGGGCAACTTCGCCGAACTGGTGGGCTGCGCCGTGCCGGCCCCCACCTTCACCCTGGCCCATCGCTGGTTGTATGCCCGCCCGAGCAGCAGCCATGAATGGGGCGCGCTGGCCGATGCCGACCTGGGCCTGTACGCCTGCGGCGACTGGTGCATGTCGGGGCGCGTCGAGGGCGCATGGCTCAGCGGCCAGGAAGCGGCGCGGCGCCTGCTCGAACACCTGGAATGACCCCTGCACCGGCTGAAGCTGTACAGAACATTTGACTTGTACAACGCGTTATCTATGATGAGCGAAGCTGTACATAATTTTGTTTCTGTACAAATTTCAGTCGAGAGCGACCATGGCGGCCACCAGACCAAAGATTGCCATCAGTGCATGCCTGACCGGCGAAGAGGTCCGCTACAACGGCGGGCACAAGGCCTCGCGCCTGTGCAATGAAGTGCTGGCCGAACACTTCGACTTCATCGGCATCTGCCCCGAGGTCGCCATCGGCCTGGGCACACCTCGCCAGGCCATCCGCCTGACCGGTGACCCGGCCAACCCCAGGGCCGTGGGCAGCCGCGATGCCAGCCTGGACGTCAGCCAGGCACTGGATGCCTACGGCGCAGAAATGGCCGGGCAACTGACCGACATCTGCGGCTACATCTTCATGCAGAAATCGCCTTCCTGCGGCCTGGAACGGGTCAAGGTGTACCAGGCCAACGGCTACCCGGCCACCGAAGGCGGTCGCGGCCTGTATGCCGCACGGTTCTGCGCCCAGCGCCCCGACCTGCCGGTCGAAGAGGATGGCCGGCTGTGCGATCCGGTACTGCGGGAAAACTTCATCACCCGCGTGTATGCCTACGCCGACTGGCAGCAATTGCTGGCAGGCGGGCTCAGTCGGCATGCCCTCATCGCCTTCCACTCGCGCTACAAGTACCAGCTGATGGCGCACAACCCCCAGCAGTACAAGGTGCTCGGCAAGTTGCTGGGCAGCATGCAGCGCCAGGACGACCCCACCCTGATCGGCCCACGGTATTTCAGCCAGCTGATGAGCGCCCTGAGCCGCTGCGCCAGTCGCGGCACCCACGGCAACGTGCTGATGCACCTGAGCGGCTACCTGCGCCGGTTTCTCGACCCCCGCGACAAACAGGAAATCCGCGCCCTGATCGACCAGTACCAGGCCGGCATCGTCCCGCTGGTGGTGCCGCTGACCCTGCTCAAGCACCACCTGCGCCGCCACCCCGACCCCTACCTCATGCAGCAGGTCTATCTGCAACCGCACCCGGAAAACCTGAGCCTGCGCAATGCCATCTGAAGACGACCTGCTGCCCATTCGTGAAGTCACCCGCCTGACCGGGGTCAACCCCGTGACCCTGCGCGCGTGGGAGCGTCGCTACGGGCTGATCGTGCCGCAGCGCACCGGCAAGGGTCACCGGCTCTACAGCGCCGCACACGTGCAGCGCATCCAGCAGATTCTGCAATGGCTCAACCGCGGAATCGCGGTGGGCCAGGTCAAGCCGCTGCTCGACACCTCCCCAGCAGTGCAACCCGCACCCGGCAACGACGACTGGCACACCCTGCGCCTGCAACTGGTCGACTGCATCGCGCAACTGGCCGAACGCCGACTCGACCAGCTGTTCAACCAGGCCATGGCCCTCTACCCCGCCGCCACCCTGTGCGAGCAACTGTTGCTGCCGTTGCTGCAAGAACTCGACACCCGCTGGCACGGGCACTTTGCCGCCCGCATGGAGCAGGTGTTCTTCCATACCTGGCTGCGCAGCAAACTTGGCGTGCGGGTGTATCACAACAACCGTCAGCTGAACGCCGCGCCCGCCCTGCTGGTCAACGCCTCGGCCCTGCCATTCGACCCGCAGCTGTGGCTGTGCGCCTGGCTGCTCAGTGATGCCGGCTGCGCGGTCGAGGTATTCGACTGGCCGCTGCCACCTCGAGAGCTGGCGTTTGCCGTGCAGCAGCTCAAACCCTGTGCGTTGGTGATGTGCCTGAACGCGGCGCTCGATCCGCGTGAACTGCAGCGCAGCCTCAATGCGATCGATCTGCCGACCCTGCTGCTGGGCAGCATGGCCGCGCTCTACAAGGAGCATGCCGAGGCGGCGGGCCTGCAGGCAGGCAACGTGCATCTGCCGTCCTCTGTGGTGGCGCTGCCCGCCCTGTTGCTGGGCCTGCTGGCCACCTGACGTCTCCCCCACATTCACAGGATTTCGTATGCAACTGATCTGGCTGCGCAACGACTTGCGCGTTCACGACAACACTGCGCTGGCCGCTGCCTGCTCGCGCGGCCCCACCCTGGCGGTGTGGCTGGTAAGCCCCGGGCAGTGGCTCGCCCACGACGACGCCCCGTGCAAGGTGGACTTCTGGCTGCGCAACCTGCACAGCCTGCGCCAGTCACTGGACGCCCTGAACATTCCCCTGCTGATTGTGCCTGCCGACCAGTGGGCCGATGCGCCTCGGGTGCTGCTCGCGCTGTGCAGGCAACATGCGGTCAGTGCCGTGCACCTGAACGAGGAATACGGGGTACACGAACAACGTCGCGATCAGGCCGTGCAGCAGGCATTGCGCCAGGCCGACATCCAGGTGCACAGCTACCTGGACCAGTTGCTGTTCAAGCCCGGCAGCATCCTGACCCGCAGCGGCGGTTACTTCCAGGTGTTCAGCCAGTTTCGCAAGGTGTGCTACGAACGGCTTCACCTGGGGCTTCCCTCACGGGTATCGGCGCCGGCAGCCCAGGCCCGGCTGGCCATTGCCAGCGACACCGTCCCCACCCAGGTGGCCGGCTTCGAGACGCCGCCCGACGCGTTGCGCACGCTGTGGCCGGCAGGCGAGGATGAAGCCGCGCGCCGCCTGGCGCGCTTTGTCGACGAGGCCATCGAGGATTATCCGGTACAGCGCGACCTTCCTGCCGTGCCTGGCACCAGCCAGCTGTCGGCCTACCTCGCCGCCGGGGTGATCTCCCCCGCCAGTGCCTGCATGCCGCCTTGGCCTGCAACTTCGGCGAATTCGACAGCGGGAATGCCGGCGCCATCACCTGGATCAACGAACTGCTGTGGCGCGAGTTCTACAAGCACATCCTGGTGGGCTACCCGCAGGTTTCCCGCCACCGTGCCTTCAGGTCACATACCGAAGCCCTGCCCTGGCGCAATGCGCCACAGGACCTGCTGGCCTGGCAACAGGGCCGCACCGGCATCCCTATCGTGGATGCGGCCATGCGCCAGTTGCTCGCCACAGGCTGGATGCACAATCGCCTGCGCATGGTCACGGCCATGTTTCTGACCAAGAACCTGCTGATCGACTGGCGTGAAGGCGAACGCTTCTTCATGCGCCACCTGATCGACGGCGACCTGGCCGCCAACAACGGCGGCTGGCAGTGGAGCGCCTCGACCGGTACCGACGCCGTGCCCTACTTTCGGATCTTCAATCCGGTGAGCCAGTCGCAACGCTTCGACCCTGCAGGGCGATTTCTGAAGCACTGGCTGCCTGAACGCGGCAACCTGGACCACAAGGCCGTCCATTTACCCAATGTCCAGAACGATTTGTTTGCAATAGATGTCTATCCTCATGCAATTGTAGACTTAAGTTCTAGTCGCCAACGCGCACTGGATGCGTTCAAACACTTACCTAAACGCAACGATTGAGGAAAGGATCTTGAGCAGTGATCGACCTCGGCGCATCTGGATTACCGGTGCCAGCAACGGACTTGGGCATGCCTTGGCAGAGGCGCTGCTTGAACAGGGCTGCAAGGTGGCGCTCAGTGTTCGCAATCGCGACGATGCACACCCCCTTGAGACCGACTATCCCGGTCGGGTCTTGTGCTTGCCGGCGACCTGCACCAGTTGCCGCAGGCCAGGCGCGCCTGCGCCACCCTGACCGAGCAATGGCAGGCCATCGACGGCCTGATCGTCAACGCCGGCACCTGCGACTACCTGCCGTTGCCGATTACCCAGACACTGCTGCAGGACGTGGTGCGAAGCAACCTGGCCGCCGCCTCGCACTGCCTCGAAGGCGCGCTCCCCCTTCTGGACAAGGGGCGCGCCCCGCAGGTGGTGGGGATTCTCAGTGCGTACTCTGCCCTGCAGCTGGGCGAGCCCGGCCAGCCGCGGCGCCCTGCCAACAGCATCGCGTCACTGTTCGAAGACGCCCGCCCCCTGCTGGTCGCACACGGCATCGACCTGACCATCGTGGCCCCTCAGACGCCTGCACAGGCCATGAACACACCCACTGCCATCCCGGATGAGTGGGACGCCAGTTCGGCTGCCAGCGCCATCCTGCAACGCCTGGGCGAACGCCCGCAGCAGTTGACCCTGCAGGCGCTGGCGGTCAATGAGCTGTGGCCGCTGCCAAAATGAAAAAAGGCCCTGACGCAAGTCAGGGCCTTTTTCGTGGTGCAGGGTACCGGCCGACCGTCAGAGCGGCATGCGGTAGTGCAGCGAATAGCTTTCCACGCCATCGTTGGGGCTTTGCAGGCCCGCGTTCGAATAGTGGATGGCGCGCACGCCTACCTCGTGTCCGCCCGCGAAGCGCAAGCCGAACCCGATGCGGTCTTCGAACTGGAACGACGAGCCGAGCTTGTTGGTTTCAAGCTTGGTGCTGGAGAAGGCCGCTACACCGATACCCGCCTCGATGTAGGGTTTGACCGACTCACCGGCGAACTCGTAGACGAACACGGGCGCGAACGAGAGGCTGTGGTTGCTGGAAGTCTTGTCGCCGTCCCAGTAGGTGTAGGCACCGTCCCAGTAGCCGGTCACGCGGCCGACGCTGGTCTGCCACCAGCTGGCGTCCCAGTTGGACTGCAGCCCAAGGCGATAGACCATGGTCGAGTCACCGGTCTGCCCTACGGAAAACGAGGCGTCAGCGGCGTTTGCGGTGAAAGAGTGCCCCAGGGTAACGGCTGCAATCGCAGCCAAGCAAAGCAGTTTCTTCATGAGAAACGTCCCTTTTCCTAAATGCTGTTGTGGTTTTGTGTCTCATCAGACGATTGAATAGAAATCGGCAGTAGTACGATAGTTCAGGAAAAAATGCATTTTTCACAGTTTTTTTACAAGTCGAAGCTTCGCACACTGTCAGATTTATTCCACAACATCGGCAGAATCTTTACCAAATGTGCCGGACTGCCGCTGGTCCAGAACTGCGCAGGCTGCGCCGGGCCGTGGGCCAGCAGGTCCCGTTCACCCAGCAAACGCTGGAGTTGCCGGGCCACCGCAGCGCCGGTATCGATGATGGCCACGGCCGGCGGCACCATGTGCGCCAGCAGCGGTTTCAGGAAGGGGTAATGGGTGCAGCCCAGGATCAGGGTGTCGCAGCCGGCGGCCAGCAGCGGCTCGACATAGCCCTGCAACAACTGGCGCAGTGCGGGGCTGTCCAGGTCGCCCGCCTCGATCAGTTCCACCAGCCCCGGACACGGCTGGGTAACTACACGAACGTCGCTGGCAAAGCGATCCAGCAACGCGGCGAACTTGGCGCTCTGCAGGGTGCCAGTGGTTGCCAGCACCCCTACCACGCCACTGCGGGTGGCCGCTGCCGCCGGCTTTACCGCCGGCTCCATGCCCACCAGCGGCCAGTGCGGGTAGCGCTCGCGCAGATCGGCCACCGCCGCCACGGTGGCGGTGTTGCAGGCCAGCACCATGGCCTTGGCGCCCTGTTGCTGAAAGAACTCGGCTACCAGGCGGCAGCGCTGGCGGATGAACTCGGGCGACTTCTCGCCATAGGGAATATGCCCGCAGTCCGCCACATACAGCAGCGACTCGTCGGGCAGCAGGCGGCTGATTTCCGCCAGCACCGACAGCCCGCCCACGCCGGAATCGAACACCCCGACCGGCGCTTCACGCATGGCCGGCGCCACACACGCTGCAGGCCGGGTCGCGCTTGACCCGCAGCTCGCGAAACCGCGTTCCCAGGGCATCGACAAGCAGCAGGCGACCCACCAGCGGCTCGCCAAACCCGGCCAGCAGCTTCAAGGCCTCCAGCGCCTGCAGGCTGCCCACCAGGCCTACCAGCGGGCCGAGCACACCGGCTTCGCTGCAGGTCAGCTCGGCTTCGCTGCCATGCCCGTACAGGCAGTGGTAGCAGGGGCTGAGCGGGTTGCGCGGATCGAACACCGACAGCTGGCCTTCCAGGCGAATGGCCGCACCGCTGACCAGCGGCTTGCCGGCCGCGACGCAGGCTGCGTTCACCGCCTCGCGGGTGGCAAAGTTGTCACAGCAGTCCAGTACCAGGTCGACCGCCCCCACCGCCTGGGCCAGGGAGTCTTCATCCAGGGCCTGGCGATGGGCAACCAGGGCGACCTGCGGGTTGATCGCCTGCAGCCGGGCCATGGCCGAATCGACCTTGCTCAGGCCCACGGCGGCCGTGTCGTGCATCACCTGGCGTTGCAGGTTGGTCAGGTCGACCGTGTCGAAGTCGGCCAGGTGCAGCTCGCCGACCCCGGCCGCCGCCAGGTACAGCGCCACCGGCGAACCCAGGCCGCCCAGGCCGACGATCAGTACCCGGCTGCCCTTGAGGCGCAACTGCCCGTCGATATCCACCTGGGCCAACAGGATCTGCCGGCTGTAGCGCAACAGCTCCTCGTCGTTCAGCATGCCAGGCGCCCGAGGCTGATGCGCTCATGGCCGCCAAGGTCGGTGCGGCTCTGGATCTGCTCGAACCCGTGTCGCGCCAGCAGTTCGCGCACCGCTGCAGCCTGGTCATAGCCATGTTCCAGCAGCAGCCAGCCGCCGGGCAGCAGGTGCTGCGGGGCCTGTGTGATGATCTGGCGCAGGTCGTCGAGCCCGTCGCTGCCGGCCACCAGCGCACTGCTGGGCTCGAAGCGCACGTCGCCAGCCGCCAGGTGCGGGTCCTGCTCGGCGATGTAGGGCGGATTGCTGACGATCAGCGCAAAGCGCTGCCCTTGCAGGGCGTCGAACCAGTGGCTGGCAAGCACCTTGGCGTTGTCCAGCTGCAAACGCTGGCGGTTGCGCTCGGCCAGGGCCACGGCTTCGGGCACCCGGTCGACGGCCGTCACCTGCCAGCCGCCGCGCTCGCTGGCCAGGGCCAGGGCGATGGCGCCGCTGCCGGTGCCCAGGTCGAGCACCTGCAATGGCGTTGCCGGCAGCAGCTCAAGGGCGACCTCCACCAGCAGCTCGGTGTCCGGCCGCGGGATCAGCGTGTGCGGGGCCACTTCCAGGTCAAGCTTCCAGAAGCCCTGCTGGCCGAGGATATAGGCCACCGGCTCGCCTTGGCTGCGCCGCTGCAGGTAGGTGGCGAAGGTTGCGGCCGCTTCGCTGCTGACGATGCGCTCGGGCCAGGTGTGCAGGTAGCTGCGCGATTTGCCGATGGCCGCAGCCAGCAGCAGCTCGATATCCAGGCGCGCGGTGGGCGAGTCGGGTAGCTGCGCCCCGCGCAGCAGGCTGGCAATGATGGTCATTTACTCACCCAGTGCGGCCAGTTGATCGGCCTGGTATTCGGACAGCAGCGGCTCGATGATCGCATCGACGCCGCCCGCCAGTACTTCATCCAGCGAATACAGGGTCAGGTTGATGCGGTGATCGGTCACCCGGCCCTGTGGATAGTTGTAGGTACGGATACGCTCGGAGCGGTCACCCGAGCCCACCAGCAGCTTGCGCTCGCTGGCGATCGCGTTCTGCGCGGCACTGGTCTGCATGTCGTTGAGCCTGGCCGACAGCCAGGACATCGCACGGGCGCGGTTCTTGTGCTGCGAGCGCTCTTCCTGGCATTCGACCACGATGCCGGTGGGCAAGTGGGTGATGCGGATGGCCGAGTCGGTCTTGTTCACGTGCTGGCCGCCCGCGCCGGAGGAGCGGTAGGTGTCCACCCGCAGGTCGGCCGGGTTGATCTCGATGGCCACCTGCTCGTCGGGCTCGGGTAGCACCGCCACGGTGCACGCGGAGGTGTGGATGCGGCCCTGGGACTCGGTTTCCGGCACCCGCTGCACGCGGTGTGCGCCAGACTCGAACTTGAGCTTGCCGTACACGCTGTCGCCCTCGACGCGGGCGATGATTTCCTTGTAGCCGCCGTGCTCGCCCTCGTTCTCGGAGAGGATTTCCAGGCGCCAGCCGCGACGCTCGGCATAACGCGAGTACATGCGAAACAGATCGCCGGAGAAGATCGCCGCCTCGTCGCCACCTGTGCCGGCACGGATCTCGAGGAACACGTTGCGCCCGTCGTTGGGGTCCTTGGGCAGCAGCATGCGTTGCAGTTGCCCTTCGATAGCGGCCAGTTGCTCCTTGGCCTCGCGTACTTCCTCGACCGCCATTTCGCGCAGGTCCGGGTCGCTGTCCTTGAGCAAGGCCTGGGCGCCCTCCAGGTCAGCCTGCACCTTGCGCCACTGCGCGTAGGTCTGTGCCACGGGCTCGACCTCGGCATATTCGCGCGAGTAGGCACGGAAGCGCGTCTGGTCCGAAATCACTTCGGCATCACCCAGCAGGGCGGTCAATTCCTCGAAACGGTCCTGGAGCGTGTCCAGTTTATTCAGCAGCGACGCTTTCATTGCGGGGTTTTATCCGTGGAGCCCTCGTTGAGGGCAAAGAGTTCCTGGGCCATGGCCAGCGCATCGAGGCGGCCTTCGGCAGACAGCTTTTTCAGTTGCACGCTCGGCGCGTGCAGCAACTTGTTGGTCAGGCCGCGGGCCAGCTGCGCCAGCACCTCTTCGGCGTTGCTGCCGTTGGCCAGCAGGCGCTGGGCCTTTTGCAGCTCTTCGTCGCGCAGGCGCTCGCTCTGCTGGCGGTAGGCCTTGAGCACATCCACCGCAGCCAGCTCGCGCAGGCGCAGCATGAAGTCCTCGGCGCCCACGGTGACCAGCTCTTCGGCGGCCTGGGCGGCGCCCTGGCGGCTCTTGAGGTTTTCGGCCACCACATCATGCAGGTCGTCGACGGTGTACAGGTACACGTCGTCCAGCTCGCCCACCTGCGCCTCGATGTCGCGGGGCACGGCGATGTCGACCATGAAGATCGGCTTGTGACGGCGCTGCTTGAGCGCACTCTCGACCGCGCCCTTGCCCAGGATCGGCAACTGGCTGGCAGTGGAACTGATCACGATATCGCTGTTGACCAGCTCCTGCGGGATGTCCGACAGCAGCACCGCATGGGCACCGAACTGCTCGGCCAGGGTGCTGGCGCGCTCCAGCGTGCGGTTGGCCACCACGATGCGGCGCACGCCCTGCTCGTGCAGGTGTCGCGCCACCAGCGTGATGGTTTCGCCGGCACCGATCAGCAGGGCCTGGCTGCGGCCCAGGTCGCTGAAGATCTGCTTGGCCAGGCTCACGGCGGCAAATGCCACCGACACCGGGTTTTCACCGATGGCGGTATCGGTACGCACCTGCTTGGCGGCGCTGAAGGTCGCCTGGAACAGGCGCCCCAGCAGCGGGCCGATGGTGCCGGCCTCGCGCGCCACGGCATAGGCCGATTTCATCTGGCCGAGGATCTGCGGCTCGCCCAGCACCAGCGAGTCGAGCCCGGAGGCCACCCGCATCATGTGCCGCACGGCGCCATCATCTTCATGGATATAGGCGCAGGCGCGCAGTTCATCCAGGCTCAGCTTGTGATAATCGGCCAGCCAGCGCAGTACGCTGTCCGCCGCCAGGTGATCCTGTTCGATGTACAGTTCGCTGCGATTGCAGGTCGAAAGGATCGCAGCTTCGCGGCTGGCGGTCAGTCGACACAGCTGCTGCAAGGCTTCGACCAGCTGCTCGGGCGTAAACGCCACGCGCTCGCGTACGTCTACCGAGGCAGTCTTATGGTTGATACCGAGGGCAAGAAAGGCCATTCAAGGTCGCTGATTGTGACGAGAAGCCGATAATTGTCCTACTTCGCCGGATAGAGAACAACCACCGCTCGTTATTGTCTCTTATAGTCTGTATCCAAAAGCCCCATCGACGATGGGTTTGCCATGATCCTTGTGTCATGATGATCCGACCGCAGGTAAGCCGCCCAAATCCTCCCTATGAATAGATCTTCCGCGTTATTCCTCGCCTTTGCCTTGCTCCAGGGTTGCCAGACGCTGACCCCGGGCGCCCGGGACGCCACGGCGCCTGCCGACGATGCGGCCACGGTCGCTGAGGCCAAGAAGCCCACGGTGTACGGCTCGTTCACCCAGGACACGGTATACAGCCTGTTGACCGCCGAGCTCGCCGGGCAGCGCAACCGCTTCGATATCGCCCTGGACAACTACGTCACCCAGGCGATCAAGACCCAGGACGCGGGCATTTCCGAGCGGGCATTTCGCATTGCCGAGTACCTGGGCGCCGATCAGGCCGCCCTCGATACCGCACTGATATGGGCCAGGAACGACCCCGAGAACCTCGACGCACAACGCGCCGCCGCCATCCAGCTGGCGCGCAGCGGACGCTATGACGATTCGATGGTGTTCATGGAGAAGGTGCTGCAGGGTCAGGGCGACACGCATTTCGACTTTCTCGCGCTGTCGGCGGCCGAAACCGACCAGGACACCCGCGACGGCCTGCAGAAAAGTTTCGACCGCCTGCTGGTCAAGTACCCCGACAACAGCCAGCTGGTGTTCGGCAAGGCCCTGCTGCTGCAGCAGGACGGCAAGTCCGAGGCCGCCCTGGCGCTGCTCGAAGCCCACCCGCCGGCGGACGGTGAAATTGCCCCGATCCTGTTGCGTGCACGCCTGCTGCAATCGCTCGACCGTGGCCCCGAAGCCCTGCCGCTGCTGCGCAAGGCCATCGCCCGCAACCCCGACGACAAGCGCCTGCGCCTGACTTACGCACGCACCCTGGTGGAGCAGGACCGCATCGACGACGCCAAGGTCGAGTTCGCCAACCTGCTGCAGCAATACCCCGAAGACGACGAACTGCGCTATTCGCTGGCGCTGGTTAGCATCGAGGCCAAGGCGCTCGACGAAGCCACCAGCTACCTGCAGGAACTGATCGAGCGCGACAGCCACGTGGATGCGGCGCACCTGAACCTGGGGCGCATCTTCGAAGAGCGCAACGATTCCGAAGCGGCCCTGACCGAGTACGCCCTGGTCGGCCCTGGCAACGACTACCTGCCCGCGCAACTGCGCCAGGCCGACATCCTGATTGCCAACGGGCGCACCGACGAGGCCAGCCGGCGCCTTGCCGAAGCCCGCGAGGCGCAGCCGGACTACGCGATCCAGCTGTACCTGATCGAGGCCGAAACCCTTGGCAACAATGACAAGGACGCCCAGGCCATGCAGGTGTTGCAGGCAGCGATCCGGCAGTACCCTGACGACCTGAGCCTGCTGTACAGCCGTGCCATGCTCGCCGAGAAGCGCGACGACCTGGCCCAGATGGAAAGGGACCTGCGCAGCATCCTGCAGCGCGAACCGGAAAACGCCATGGCGCTCAATGCGCTGGGCTACACCCTGGCCGACCGTACCACCCGCTATGCCGAAGCCAAGGGCCTGATCGAGAAAGCCCTGCAGATCAACCCCGAAGACCCGGCCGTGCTCGACAGCCTGGGCTGGGTCAACTACCGCATGGGCAACCTGGACGAGGCCGAGCGCCTGCTGCGCCAGGCCCTGGAGCGCTTCCCCGACCACGAGGTCGCGGCGCACCTGGGCGAAGTGCTGTGGGCCAACGGCAAGCGTCGTGAAGCCCGCCAGGTTTGGGCCAAGGCCTTCGAAGGCCAGCCCGACAGCCCTATTCTGCGCAAGACCGTCTTGCGCCTGACCGGATCCGAGACTCTATAAGCTTATGTTACTGCGCCATTTCATCACCTTCAGCCTGATCGCCGTGCTTGCCGGCTGTTCCAGCTTCGGCTCCCGCGAGGCCGTGCAGGGCCAGGGCAACGCGCAACTGTGGCGTGAACACAAACAGCAGTTGAGTACCCTCGACGGCTGGCAGATCAACGGCAAGGTGGGCATCCGCGCACCGAAAGACTCCGGCAGTGGCACCCTCTTCTGGCTGCAACGCCAGGACTACTACGACATTCGCCTGTCCGGCCCGCTGGGTCGCGGCGCCGCACGGCTTACCGGCCGTCCGGGCCAGGTGGTGCTGGAAGTGGCTAACCAGGGCCGTTTCGAGGCACAAAGCCCGGAAAGCCTGCTGGCCGAGCAACTGGGCTGGGAACTGCCGGTATCGCACCTGGTGTGGTGGGTACGTGGCCTGCCCGCCCCCGACAGCAAGAGCCAGCTGACCCTGGACGGCGACAGCCGCCTGGCCAGCCTCAAGCAGGACGGCTGGAGCGTCGAGTACCTGAGCTACACCGAACAGAACGGCTACTGGCTGCCCGAGCGCCTCAAGCTGCACGGCCAGGACCTCGACGTGACCGTGGTGGTCAAGGAATGGCAACCGCGCCAGCTGGGGCATTGATGATGAGCCGATTGACCCTGCCGGCCCCGGCCAAGCTCAACCTGATGCTGCACATTCTCGGCCGCCGCGACGACGGCTACCACGAGCTGCAGACGCTGTTCCAGTTTCTGGACCATGCCGACGAACTGAGTTTCGACCTGCGCGACGACGGCCAGGTCATCCTGCACAGCGACCTCAAGGATGTGCCCCACGAGAGCAACCTGATCGTGCGCGCGGCGCGCAAGCTGCAGCAACTGACCGGCTGCCCCCTGGGCGTGGACATCTACCTGAAGAAGGTACTGCCCATGGGCGGCGGCATCGGCGGTGGCAGTTCGGATGCCGCCACCACCCTGCTCGGTCTCAACCACCTCTGGCAGCTTGGCTGCAGCGAAGACCAGCTGGCCGAGCTGGGCCTGACACTGGGCGCCGACGTGCCGGTTTTCGTGCGCGGGCACGCGGCGTTTGCCGAAGGCGTGGGCGAGAAGCTCACCCCCGTCGACCCCGAGGAACCCTGGTACGTCGTGCTGGTACCGCAAGTATTTGTAAGTACAGCAGAAATTTTTTCGCATCCGTTGTTGACACGTAATTCACCGCCCATTAAGATGCGCCCCGTTCCCAAGGGAAACAGTCGTAATGACTGCCAACCGGTAGTAGAGCAGAGTTACCCGGAAGTACGTAACTCACTGAATTTACTAGGTAAATTCACGGATGCTAGGCTAACCGGAACTGGAAGTTGTGTGTTTGGGGCCTTCCCAAGCAAAGCTGAAGCTGATAAAGTTTTGGCCCTTCTTACAGAGACCCAAACAGGGTTTGTGGCTAAAGGAAGCAACATCTCAATGTTGCATCGCACGCTGCAAGGTCTGCTCTAGGAATCGAGTATCAGGTACTCGCAGCAACAGATACAGGGGCGTCGCCAAGCGGTAAGGCAGCAGGTTTTGATCCTGCCATGCGTTGGTTCGAATCCAGCCGCCCCTGCCATTTTCCTATACTCATCCAGGTATACCCTCAGCCTTCAGGTACTGCGCGTGTCCAAGATGATGGTCTTTACGGGGAACGCTAACCCCGATCTGGCTCGGCGTGTCGTACGTCAGCTGCATATCCCTCTCGGTGACGTCTCTGTCGGTAAGTTCTCCGACGGCGAAATCAGCACTGAGATCAATGAAAATGTTCGTGGTAAAGACGTTTTCATTATTCAGCCGACTTGCGCGCCAACCAACGATAACCTGATGGAACTGGTAGTGATGGCCGATGCCTTCCGCCGCTCCTCAGCGTCTCGAATCACTGCCGTGATTCCTTACTTCGGATATGCCCGCCAGGATCGCCGTCCGCGTTCGGCGCGTGTAGCTATCAGCGCCAAAGTGGTTGCCGACATGCTCACCGTCGTCGGGATCGACCGTGTTCTCACCGTCGACCTGCACGCTGACCAGATCCAGGGTTTCTTCGATATTCCGGTAGATAACATCTACGGCTCCCCGTTCTGGTGGATGACATCGAAGACCAGCGTTTCGAGAACCTCATGATCGTGTCCCCGGACATCGGCGGCGTCGTGCGTGCACGTGCTGTTGCCAAGTCCCTGGGCGTCGATCTGGGTATCATCGACAAACGCCGCGAGAAGGCCAATCACTCCGAAGTGATGCACATCATCGGCGACGTCGAAGGACGTACGTGTATTCTCGTCGACGACATGGTCGACACCGCCGGCACCCTGTGCCACGCGGCCAAGGCCCTGAAAGAACACGGCGCGGCAAAGGTTTACGCCTACTGCACGCACCCTGTCCTGTCGGGTCGTGCGATCGAGAATATCGAAAACTCCGTGCTGGACGCACTGGTGGTGACCAACACGATCCCGCTGTCCGCTGCAGCACAAGCCTGTGACCGTATCCGTCAACTGGATATCGCACCGGTCGTGGCCGAAGCGGTTCGCCGCATCAGCAACGAAGAATCGATCAGCGCGATGTTCCGCTGAGGGCCTGGCCCTCGCGAGATCACGTTGACGTAAAGCGCCCCGCCCCAGCACTGGTTGTTGGGGCGGGGCTTTTTTGCCCTCCCCGGTTTGGCGCTGGTCGCAAACGCCGCCGGGGTCTGGCTATTTTGGAGAAACAACATGACTGATTTCACTCTGAACGCCCAAGCGCGTACCGACCTGGGGAAAGGTGCGAGCCGCCGCCTGCGTCGTCTCGCCGCCCAAATCCCTGCCGTTGTCTACGGTGGCGATAAAGAAGCGCAATCCCTGACCATCGTGGCCAAGGAAATCGCCAAGCTGTTCGAAAACGAAGCTGCCTTCAGCCACGTGATCGAACTGAACGTTGACGGCACCAAGCAGAACGTCATCGTCAAGGCCCTGCAGCGTCACCCAGCCAAGCAGTTCATCATGCACGCCGACTTCGTGCGCGTTGTTGCTGGCCAGAAACTGACCGCTATCGTTCCTGTGCACTTCGTCAACGAAGAAGCACCGGTCAAGAAAGGCGGCGAAATCTCCCACGTAGTGTCGGAGATCGAAGTTTCCTGCGAAGCCAAAGACCTGCCTGAGTTCATCGAAGTCGACCTGGCCAAGGCCGAAATCGGCACCATCATCCACCTGTCGGACCTCAAAGCTCCGAAAGGCGTAGAGTTCGTCGCTCTGGCCCACGGTGATGACAAGGCTGTTGCAAACGTTCACGCTCCGCGTGTTGCGCCTGAAGCAGAAGGCGCTGCCGAGTAATCCACTCGACACGCCGGCGTTGACCGGGTTGCAGCCCCGCGCTGCAACCCACAACTCCAAGGAAGAGCCCCTGACGTGACCGCCATCCAACTGATCGTCGGCCTGGGAAACCCCGGCCCCGAATACGAACAGACCCGGCATAACGCAGGGGCTCTTTTCGTGGAACGCATTGCCAGCGCCCAGCGCGTCAACCTGACCGCTGACCGCAAGTATTTCGGCCTGACGGCTAAATTCAGCCATCAGGGCCAGGACGTTCGTCTGCTGATCCCCACCACCTACATGAACCGCAGCGGCCAGGCCGTTGCTGCACTGGCGAACTTCTTCCGCATCCCGCCAGATGCCATCCTGGTGGCCCACGACGAACTCGACCTGCCCCCGGCGTCGCCAAGCTCAAGAAAGGCGGCGGCCATGGCGGGCACAACGGCCTGCGCGACATCATCGCGCAGCTGGGCAACAACAAAGACTTTCACCGTCTGCGGCTTGGCATCGGCCACCCGGGTGACAGCACCAAGGTGTCCGGTTTTGTCCTTGGCAAGGCGCCCCGCGCCGAGCAGGAAAAACTCGATGCCAGTATCGATTTTGCCCTCGGCGTGCTGCCGGACATCCTCGCCGGCGATTGGACGCGTGCGATGAGAGAGCTGCACAGCCAAAAGGCCTGACTCCACGAAGAGGGATTCACCATGGGTTTCAATTGCGGCATCGTCGGCCTGCCCAACGTCGGCAAGTCCACCCTGTTCAACGCCTTGACCAAATCCGGCATCGCGGCAGAAAACTTCCCCTTCTGCACCATCGAGCCGAACAGCGGCATCGTGCCGATGCCCGACCCACGTCTGGATGCCCTGGCTGCGATCGTCAAGCCCAACCGCGTGCTGCCGACCACCATGGAGTTCGTCGACATCGCCGGCCTGGTGGCAGGTGCGTCCAAGGGTGAAGGCCTGGGCAACAAGTTCCTGGCCAACATCCGTGAAACCGATGCCATCGCCCACGTGGTCCGCTGCTTCGAAGACGAGAACGTGATTCACGTCTCCAACAGCGTCGACCCCAAGCGCGACATCGAGATCATCGACCTGGAACTGATCTTCGCCGACCTGGACAGCTGCGAGAAGCAACTGCAGAAGGTCGCGCGCAACGCCAAGGGCGGCGACAAGGATGCCCTGGCACAAAAGGCCATCCTCGAGAAGTTGATTGCGCACTTCACTGAAGGCAAGCCGGCGCGCAGCCTGATGAAGACCATGGCCGACGACGAGAAGGCGCTGGTACGCGGTTTCCACCTGCTGACCAGCAAGCCGGTGATGTACATCGCCAACGTTGCCGAAGACGGCTTCGAAGACAACCCGCACCTGGACGTGGTCAAGGCCATTGCCGAGGAAGAGGGCGCGATCGTGGTACCGGTCTGCAACAAGATCGAAGCCGAGATCGCCGAGCTGGAAGACGGTGAAGAGAAGGACATGTTCCTCGAAGCCCTGGGCCTCGAAGAGCCAGGCCTGAACCGCGTGATCCGTGCCGGTTACTCGCTGCTCAACCTGCAGACCTACTTCACGGCCGGCGTGCAGGAAGTGCGGGCCTGGACCGTTCGCGTGGGCGCCACCGCGCCTCAGGCGGCCGGCGTGATCCACACCGACTTCGAAAAGGGCTTCATCCGTGCCGAAGTGGTCGCCTACGACGACTTCATCCAGTACAACGGTGAAAGCGGCGCGAAGGAAGCCGGCAAATGGCGTCTGGAAGGCAAGGACTACATCGTCAAGGATGGCGACGTGATGCACTTCCGCTTCAACGTCTAAGCCCCGAGCCGGGTCGCCACGACGCCCGACGCACACCAAACCCCTTGAGCGTTTACGCCTCAGGGGGTTTTGTTTTTACCGGTGTCGGTCACGCCTTCGGGTGACATGCCAAGACTTCCGGGCAAAAAGCCGGATAATGGCGGCCAATTCGTTTCGCACTTTCAGCACGGTATTCCCGCATGGAAATCAAGGTCAATTTTCTCGACAACCTTCGACTTGAAGCCAAGTTCGATGACTTCACGGTGGTGGCCGACCAACCCATCCGCTACAAGGGCGATGGTTCGGCACCCGGCCCGTTCGACTATTTCCTGGCCTCCTCGGCCCTGTGCGCGGCCTACTTCGTCAAGCTGTACTGCGAAACGCGCAACATCCCCACCGACAACATTCGCCTGTCGCAGAACAACATCGTCGACCCGGAAAACCGCTACAACCAGATCTTCAAGATCCAGGTCGAGCTGCCGACCGACATCTCGGCCAAGGACCGCCAGGGCATCCTGCGTTCAATCGACCGCTGCACCGTGAAGAAGGTGGTGCAGACCGGTCCCGAGTTCGTGATCGAGGAAGTCGACAACCTCGATGCCGACGCCCAGGCCCTGCTGATGCTGGACGCCCAGGCGCAGACGCGTACCGTGATCGCCGGCAAGGACCTGCCGCTGGAACAGACCATCGCCAACATGTCGGGCATCCTCGCCAGGCTGGGGATGAAGATCGAGATCGCCTCGTGGCGCAACATCGTGCCCAACGTCTGGTCGCTGCACATCCGCGATGCGCATTCGCCCATGTGCTTCACCAACGGCAAGGGCGCAACCAAGGAATGCGCACTGGCCTCGGCACTGGGCGAGTTCATCGAACGCCTTAACTGCAACTTCTTCTACAACGACCAGTTCTGGGGCGAGGACATCGCCAACGCCGACTTCGTGCACTACCCCGACGAGCGCTGGTTCAAGCCGGGCCGCAAGGACGCGCTGCCGGCCGAGATCCTCGACGCCCACTGCCGCGAATCTACAACCCCGACGGCGAACTGCGTGGCTCGCACCTGTACGACACCAACTCGGGCAACACCGAGCGTGGCATCTGCGCCCTGCCCTTCGTGCGCCAGTCCGATGGCGAGGTGGTGTACTTCCCGTCCAACCTGATCGAAAACCTGTACCTGAGCAACGGCATGAGCGCCGGCAACACGCTGGCCGAGGCGCAGGTGCAGTGCCTGTCGGAGATCTTCGAGCGCGCGGTCAAGCGCGAGATCCTCGAAGGCGAGCTGGCCCTGCCCGACGTGCCGCAGGACGTCATCGCCAAGTACCCCGGCATCCTCGCCGGCATCCAGGGCCTGGAGGCCAGGGCTTCCCGGTGCTGGTCAAGGATGCGTCGCTGGGCGGTGAGTTCCCGGTGATGTGCGTGACCCTGATGAACCCGCGCACCGGCGGCGTGTTCGCCTCGTTCGGCGCGCACCCAAGCCTTGAAGTGGCGCTGGAGCGCAGCCTCACCGAGCTGCTGCAAGGGCGCAGCTTCGAGGGTCTGAATGACCTGCCGCAGCCGACCTTCGAAAGCCAGGCGGTGACCGAGCCGAACAACTTCGTCGAGCACTTCATCGACTCCAGCGGCGTGGTGTCGTGGCGCTTCTTCAGTGCCAGGGCCGACTTCGAGTTCGTCGAGTGGGACTTCTCCGGCCAGGGTGAAAACTCCAACGCCGAAGAAGCTGCCACCCTGTTCGGCATCCTCGAAGGCATGGGCAAGGAAGTGTACATGGCGGTGTACGAGCACCTGGGTGCCACCGCCTGCCGCATCCTGGTACCAGGCTACTCGGAGATCTACCCGGTCGACGACCTGGTGTGGGACAACACCAACAAGGCGCTGCTGTTCCGTGCCGACATCCTCAACCTGCACCGCCTGGACGATGACGCCCTGCAAGCGCTGGTCGAGCGCCTAGAAGACAGCGAACTGGACGACTACACCGACATCACCACACTGATCGGCATCGAGTTCGACGACAACACGGTGTGGGGTCAGTTGACCATCCTGGAGCTCAAGCTGCTGATTCACCTGGCACTGGAGCGTTTCGAGGAGGCCAAGGAGCTGGTGGAGACCTTCCTGCAGTACAACGACAACACCGTCGAGCGAGGGTTGTTCTACCAGGCGTTGAACGTGGTGCTGGAAGTGGTGCTGGACGACGAGATGGCGCTTGAAGACTACGCCGTCAACTTCCGGCGCATGTTCGGGGACGAGCGCATGGATGCCGTACTGGGCTCGGTGGATGGCAGCGTGCGTTTCTACGGCCTGACCCCCACCAGCATGAAGCTCGAAGGTCTGGACCGTCACCTGCGCCTGATCGACAGCTACAAGAAGCTGCACGCGGCACGTGCCCGTGCGGTAGCGGGCACACGCTGATGCAACGCCGATCCTGCAGGCCATGGCCTGCAGGATCGGCGTTGCCAGGCTTGTTTGTTCGCCAACAGGTCGCGGTGGCGGCCAACAAGCCTCAAGCGATCACCCCAGCTCGTTGCGCAACAAGCGGGCAGCACTCACCATGTTCGCCAGCGCCGCCTCGGTTTCCGGCCAGCCGCGGGTCTTCAGGCCGCAGTCCGGGTTGACCCACAGGCGCTCGACCGGAATGCGCCGGGCAGCCTTGCGCAGCAGCTCGGCCATTTCCGAAGCCTCCGGCACCCGGGGCGAGTGGATGTCGTAAACCCCCGGGCCGATCTCGTTCGGGTAGTGGAAGGCTTCGAATGCCTCCAGCAGTTCCATGTCCGAACGCGAGGTTTCGAGGGTGATCACGTCGGCATCCATGGCGGCAATCGATTCGATCACATCGTTGAACTCGCTGTAGCACATGTGGGTGTGGATCTGGGTTTCGTCGCGCACGCCCGAGGCGCACAGGCGAAACACTTCGGTAGCCCAGTCAAGGTACTGCTGCCACTGCGCCCGGCGCAGCGGCAGGCCCTCGCGAAACGCCGCCTCGTCGATCTGCACGATCTTGATGCCGGCCGCCTCCAGGTCCACCACTTCATCGCGGATGGCCAGCGCCAGTTGCCGCGCCTGCACCTCGCGCGACACATCTTCACGCGGGAACGACCACATCAGCAGGGTCACCGGCCCTGTCAGCATGCCCTTCATCACCTTGTCGGTCAGGCCCTGTGCGTAGCGGATCCACTCCACCGTCATGGCATGCGGTCGACTCAGGTCGCCGAAGATCACCGCCGGTTTCACACAGCGCGAACCGTAGCTCTGCACCCAGCCGAAGCGGGTGAACCCGTACCCATCGAGCTGCTCGGCAAAGTACTCGACCATGTCGTTGCGCTCGGCTTCACCGTGCACCAGCACGTCCAGGCCCAGGCGCTCCTGCACCTGCACGGCGTGGCGAATCTCGCTGTGCATCGCCTCCACGTATTGGCCCTCGCTCAGCTTGCCCTGCTTGAACGACTGGCGTGCCAGGCGAATCGAACCGGTCTGCGGGAACGAACCGATAGTGGTGGTCGGCAACAGCGGCAGGTTCAGGCGGGCACGCTGGCGGGCGATTCGCGTGGCAAAGGGCGAGTGGCGCTGGCTGTCCTTCTCGCTGATGGCGGCCACACGGGCCTGCACCGCCGGCTTGTGGATGCGCGTGGAGGCAGCGCGGCTGGCCTGCACTGCACGGCTGCGGGCCAGGGCCTGCACCACCGGGGCCGCCTCGGGCTGGTCGAGGGCATGGGCCAGGATCGCGACTTCCTCGCACTTTTGCACGGCAAAGGCCAGCCAGCTCTTGAGCTCGGCATCGAGGGTGTCTTCACGGCCCAGGTCTACCGGGCTGTGCAGCAGCGAGCACGACGGCGCCACCCACAGACGCTCGCCCAGGCGTTCATGGGCGTGCTGCAGCACGGCCAGGGCCTTGTCCAGGTCGCAGCGCCACACGTTGCGGCCGTTGACGACACCCAGCGACAGCACCTTGTAGGCCGGCAGGCGGTCGAGAATGGTCGGGTACTGCTCGGGGGCGCGCACCAGGTCGATGTGCAATCCGTCGACCGGCAGGTTGGCCGCCAGCCCCAGGTTCTCCTCCAGGCCACCGAAGTAGGTGGCAACCAGCTTTTTCAGCGGGTCGCGCTGGATCAGGTTGTAGGCACGCTCGAAGGCGTTCTTCCACGCCTGCGGCAGGTCCAGCGCCAGGATCGGCTCGTCGATCTGCACCCACTCCACACCCTGTGCCGCCAGGCGCTGGAAAATCTCGCCGTACAGCGGCAGCAGGCGCTCGAGCAGCTCGAGCTTGTCGAAGTCGCCGCCCTTGGTCTTGCCCAGCCACAGTAGGTCAGCGGGCCGATCACCACCGGCTTGACGTCGTGGCCCAGGGCCCTGGCCTCGGCCACTTCCTCGAACAATTGTTCCCAGCCCAGGCCGAACTGCTGGTCGGCGCTGAATTCAGGCACCAGGTAGTGGTAGTTGGTGTCGAACCACTTGGTCATCTCCTGGGCATGCGCACCGCCACAGCAGCTGTCGCTGACGCCACGCGCCATGCCGAACAGGGTCTGCAGGGTGGCCTTGCCGTGCTGCGGGCGAAAGCGCTCGGGCACCACGCCGAACATCAGCGAATGGGTCAGTACCTGGTCGTACCAGGCAAAATCGCCCACCGGCAGCAACTGGATGCCGGCCTGGCGCTGCAGGGCCCAGTGGGCCTTGCGCAGTTCGCTGCCCACAGCACGCAGGCCCGCCTCGTCGAGCTCGCCTTTCCAGAACGCTTCCTGCGCCTTTTTCAGTTCGCGGTCGCGACCGATACGGGGGAATCCGAGTGAGTGGGCCAATGCCATGACAATGCTCTCCTTAGGGGGTGATGGCAGCCATTGTCGGCAGGCCCGCAGAATGAGACAAACTCATTTAATTTCACATCAAATCAAGTTCTGCTCATGTAAAGACATCGACAGCGCTGCGCCTGGAGGCGCAACCGGCTGGCCGGACAGGGTTGCGAGGCCCCTGATCTGCGCCTAAGGTCAAACGACCCCGAAGCGAGATGACGTCATGCCCAACGCCTCGAACCCCGCCGTACTTGCCCTGATCGGCAACACCCCGATGGTGCAGGTGAGCCGCTTCGATACCGGCCCCTGCACACTGTTCCTCAAACTCGAATCACAGAACCCCGGCGGCTCGATCAAGGACCGCATCGGCCTGGCCATGATCGATGCCGCCGAGCGCGACGGGCGCCTGCGCCCCGGCGGCACCATCGTCGAGGCCACCGCCGGCAACACCGGCCTGGGCCTGGCGCTGGTCGGGCGGGCCAAGGGCTACCGGGTGGTGCTGGTGGTGCCCGACAAGATGTCCACGGAGAAGGTGCTGCACCTCAAGGCCATGGGCGCCGAGGTGCATATCACCCGCTCCGACGTCGGCAAGGGCCACCCCGACTATTACCAGGACGTGGCCGCACGGCTGGCGGCGGACATCCCCGATGCGTTCTTCGCCGACCAGTTCAACAACCCCGCCAACCCGCTGGCCCACGAGACCAGCACCGCCCCGGAAATCTGGGCGCAGACCCAGCACGATGTGGACGCCATCGTGGTCGGCGTGGGCTCGGCCGGCACCCTCACCGGGCTGACCCGTTTCTTCAAGCGCGTGCAGCCGGGCCTGGCCATGGTGCTGGCCGACCCGGTGGGCTCGGTGATGGCCGAGTACAGCCGCAGCGGCACCCTGATCACGCCTGGGGCGTGGGCAGTGGAAGGCATCGGCGAGGACTTCGTGCCCTCGATCGCCGACCTCTCCAGCGTGCGCCAGGCCTACTCGATCAGCGACGAAGAAAGCTTCGAGCATGCGCGTCAGCTGCTGCGCGCCGAAGGCATTCCGGGCGGCTCCTCCACCGGCACCCTGCTGGCCGCCGCGCTGCGCTACTGCCGCGAGCAGACCGAACCCAAGCGCGTGGTCAGCTTTGTGTGCGACACCGGCACGCGCTACCTGTCCAAGGTCTACAACGACCAGTGGATGACCGACCAGGGCCTGCTGCAGCGCACCCGCTACGGCGACCTGCGCGACCTCATCGCGCGGCGCTTCGAGGATGGCCGGGTGATCAGCGTGCGCCCCGACGACACCCTGCTCACTGCCTTCCAGCGCATGCGCCTGGCCGACGTGTCGCAATTGCCGGTGCTGGTCGACGGCCAGCGCCTGGTGGGCGTGATCGATGAATCCGACATCCTGCTGGGCATGCATGAAGACCCGTCGCACTTCTCCCTGAGCGTGGCCAGCGCCATGACCGACCAGCTGGAAACCCTGCCGCCGTCTGCCAGCCTGGCGGCGCTGCAGGCCGAACTGGACCGAGGCCTGGTGGCGATCATTGCCGACGCCACGGGCTTTCACGGCCTGATCACCCGTGTCGATATGCTTAACCACTTGCGCAGAGCACTCCCATGACCCAGCACGACAAGACCGCCTTCGCCACCCGCGTGATCCATGCAGGGCAATCGCCCGACCCGTCCACCGGCGCGCTGATGCCGCCGATCTATGCCAACTCCACCTACATCCAGCAGAGCCCCGGCGTGCACAAGGGCCTGGACTACGGGCGCTCGCACAACCCCACGCGCTGGGCACTGGAACGCTGCGTGGCCGATCTGGAGGGCGGCACCCAGGGCTTCGCCTTCGCCTCCGGGCTGGCGGCGATCTCGGCGGTGCTCGAACTGCTGGATGCCGGCTCCCACATCGTTTCGGGCAATGACCTGTACGGCGGCACCTTCCGCCTGTTCGAACGGGTGCGTCGGCGCAGCGCCGGGCACCGCTTCAGCTTCGTCGACCTGTCCGACCTTGCCGCGTTCGAGGCAGCGTTGCAGGACGACACGCGCATGGTGTGCATCGAAACCCCGAGCAACCCGCTGCTGCGCCTGAGCGACCTGGCGGCCATCGCACGCCTCTGCCGCGCACGCGGCATCCTCTGCGTGGCCGACAACACCTTTGCCAGCCCATGGATCCAGCGCCCGCTGGAACTGGGTTTCGACATCGTGGTGCACTCGAGCACCAAGTACCTCAACGGGCATTCGGACGTGATCGGCGGCATTGCCGTGGTGGGTGACAACGCCGAGCTGGCCGAGCGCCTGGGCTTCATACAGAACGCGGTGGGCGCCATCGCCGGCCCGTTCGATGCCTTCCTCACCTTGCGCGGGGTCAAGACCCTGGCCCTGCGCATGGAGCGCCACTGCAGCAATGCCCTGGCGCTGGCGCAGTGGCTCGAACAGCAACCGCAGGTGGCGCGTGTGTACTACCCCGGCTTGCCCTCGCACCCGCAGCACGCCCTGGCGCGCCAGCAGATGCACGGTTTTGGCGGGATGATCTCGCTCGACCTGGCTACCGACCTGGCCGGTGCCCGACGCTTCCTGGAGCAGGTACAGATCTTTGCCCTGGCCGAAAGCCTGGGCGGTGTGGAAAGCCTGATCGAGCACCCGGCGATCATGACCCATGCCACCATCCCCGAGCAGACGCGCGCGCAACTGGGCATTGGCGACGCCCTGGTGCGCCTGTCGGTAGGCGTGGAAGACCTCGATGACCTGCGCGCAGACCTGGCCCAGGCACTCGCACGTATCTGACCCCCCATCAGCGCAAGCCAGCCCCTTGCTTGTGCTGATTGCCCAATGCCCGCCGGCTGAATATACTTGATAACTATTCTCATTCGGTACGGGCGCCACACGATGACCTCCCCTCCTTGCGGCTACCGTACCAACGTGGCCAGCCTCTACAGCGACAATCACGGCTGGATCCAGCAGTGGCTGGCGCGGCGTCTGGGCAACGTGCACGATGCCGCAGAGCTGGCCCACGACGTATTCCTGCGCCTGCTCGCGCAACCGCGCGAGTTCAGTAGCGACGGGCATGCGCGGGCCTACCTGAGTACGGTGTCCAAACACCTGTATGTGGATTTCCAGCGCCGCAAGCAGGTCGAGCGTGCGTGGCAGCAGACGCTGGCCAACCAGCCGCAACGCATCGCCCCCTCCGAAGAGCACCAGGCGTTGATCCTGGAGACCCTGGGCCAATTGCAGGCCATGCTCGAACGCTTGCCGGCACCTGTGGCCGAAGCCTTTTGCCTGGCGCAATTGCAGGGCCTGAACTATCGCCAGATCGCCACGCAGCTGGGTGTAAGCGAACGCACGGTCACCAAGTACATGGCCCAGGCCATGCTCCAGTGCCTGCTGCTGGAAGTGGAGCTGGACGGGGCCTTGCTGTGAGCGCGGCCCTGGACTCTGCCACCCTGGAGCAGGCCGCCGACTGGTTCGCACGCCTGCGCGCCGCGCCAGCCGATGCGGCCTTGCGGGGCCAGTGGCAACAGTGGCTGGAACAACAGGAACAGCATCGTATCGCCTGGACCTACGTGGAGCGCATCAGCCAGCGCTTCGACAGCCTGCAACCGCAAGCCGGGGCGGCGCATCAGACGCTCGCCAGCCTGCGGCGCACGCAACGCTCCCGCCGCCAGGTGCTAAGCAGCCTGTGCGTGCTCAGCGGTGGGGTGACGCTGGGCTGGCTGGGCTGGCAACGCCACTGGGTGGACGACCTGCAAGCGCTCACTGCCGGCACCACCACCGCAGTGGGCGAGGTACGTCGCCAGGTGCTGGCCGACGGCACCCTCCTGTGGCTCAACAGCGCCACCGCCCTGGATGTACAACTGGACGGGCAGCGCCGGCTGCTGACCCTGTACAGCGGTGAAGTGCTGATCGAGACCGCTGCTGAGGCGCGGCCCTTCCAGGTGCAGACCCGGGCCGGCAGCCTGGTGCCCCTGGGTACGCGCTTCAGTGTGCGCCAGCAGGGCGCCCGCACCCTGCTCAACGTGTACGACGGCGCGGTACGCGCCACCTGTGCCGCCAGCGCAATACAGCGGGTGGCCAATGCGGGGCAGGGCCTGGGCTTCGATGCCAGCACCATGGCCGCCACCACGCCAGCCTGTGCCCAACGCCAGGCCTGGAGCCAAGGCCTGCTGGTGGCGCAGGACATGCCACTGGGGGATTTCATTGCAGAGCTGGCCGACCATCGGCGCGGGCACCTGGCGGTGAACCCGCTGATCGCATCGTTAAGGGTCATGGGCACCTACCCGCTCAACGATACCGACCAGGTGCTTGCCATGCTCGAAAGCGCCTTGCCGGTGCGAGTGTCACGACGCTTCGACTGGTGGGTGACCCTGGAGCCTGCCGAAAAATAAAAAGCGTCAGGTGCTTCCGGTTTTTGCAGCTCATTCGAATTAGAGGAGAACACCCTTTCACCCCTGCGCGCCCGAAGGATTCTGCATGCCACTCGCCTCTGCCCCTGCCCTGTTGAAACGCCCCCTGGCCCTGCTCATTGCACTCGCCAGCGGCGCCGCCACCGCCGCGCCACTGGACATCCCCGCCGGCCCCCTGGCCAGCCAGTTGAACCAGCTGGCAAGCCAGGCCGGTATCTACCTGGCCAGCGACGCCGCCCTGACCGCCGGCAAACAGAGCCGGCCCGTGACCGGTGCAAGTACCCCTGAGCAGGCCCTGCACGGCATGCTTGCCGGCACGGGCCTGAGCGTGGTGCGCACTGGCGAAAACCGCTACCAGCTGATCACCGCCCTCACCGGCAACGCCGTGGAACTGGGCGCCACCAGCATCAACGGCGCAGGCCTGGGCGAGACCACCGAGAACACCGGCGCCTACACCACCGGCCAGACCCGCACCGCCACCAAGCTCGGCCTGTCATTGCGCCAAACCCCGCAGTCGGTCACCGTGATCCCGCGCCAGGTACTGGACGACCACAAGCTTGCCTCGCTCGACGATGTGGTCAAGTTCACCCCCGGCCTGTCGAGCAACCACCGCGACAGCGACCGCTATACCTTCTACTCGCGCGGTTTCCAGATCCAGAACATACAGTACGACGGCATCCCGACCCAGGTGGCCAACGAGTCGCAGCAATTCACCAGCACCCTGTCGGACATGGCGATCTACGACCGTGTCGAAGTGTTGCGCGGTGCCACCGGCCTGCTCAGCGGTGCGGGCTCGCCCTCGGCCACCCTGAACCTGGTGCGCAAGCGGCCCACGGCGGACTTCCAGGGCTACGTCTCGGGAGAAGCCGGGGCCTGGGACCGCTACCGGGGCGAATTCGACGTCGCCGGCCCGCTGACCGACTCGGGTGCGGTGCGCGGCCGCCTGGTCAGCGCCTATGAAACCGCCAACTCGTTCGTCGACTGGTACAAGACCGACAAGCGCGTGATCTACGGCGCACTGGATTTCGACCTGAGCGAAAGCACCCTGCTGCGCGTGAGCCTGGACTACCAGAACAACAACTCCGACGGGGTCAGCTTCGGGCACATTCCGCTGTTCAACAACAATGGCAGCGCGACGAACTTTTCCCGCTCGTTCAACCCCGGAGCCCGCTGGAGCTACCTGGACAACACCCAGTACAACTTCACCAGCGTGCTGGAGCAGAAACTCGCCAACGACTGGAGCCTCAAGGCGTCCTACAGCCACCAGTACGCCTACCGCCGCGGCGTGACCGGTTCGGCCAGTGCCGGGGCGCCCGACCCGCAGACCGGCGCCGGCGTGTCGATGTACATCAACCGCCTGGACAGCTACCAGACCCAGGACAACGCCGACCTGTACGCCAGCGGCCCGTTCGAGCTGGGTGGGCGCGAGCATGAACTGGTGGTGGGTGCCAACATCGCCTACACCCACCTCAACTACCCGACCTATCAACGTGCCAACCCGGCGGTCGACGATATCAACCAGTGGGATGGCAACCCGGGCGGCAAGCCGCACCTGTCCAAGACCGAAGAAAGCCTGACCCGCCTGAGCCAGTCGGGCACCTACACGGCCCTGCGCCTCAAACCCTATGACCCGCTGTCGATCATCCTCGGCACCCGGGTCAGTTGGTGGGATCAGAAAGACGACAGCAGCGACGAACTGACCGGCGCCAGCACCAGCCGCGACCGCACAAAAAATCCGGCGTGGTCACCCCGTATGCCGGTGTGGTGCTGGACCTGAACGACACCTTCTCGGTGTACGCCAGCTACACCAACATCTTCCAGCCGCAGACCTACTACAAGACTGCCAGCAACACCTCGCTGGAGCCGCTGCAAGGCGACAACTACGAACTGGGCATCAAGGGCGAGTTCTACGACGGTGCGCTGAATGCGAGCCTGGCGCTGTTCGAAGTGCAGCAGAAGAACACCCCGCAGTACGTTGGCGAGTCGCCCCAAGGGCGCGAAATCTACCGGGCCATTGCCGGTACCACCACGCGCGGCATCGAAACCGAAGTGTCCGGCGAAGTGCTGCCGGGCTGGAACATCATCGGCGGCTATACCTACCGTGAATCCCACGACAAGGACGGCAATCGGGTCGAAACCAACCAGCCGATGAACCTGTTCAAGCTCGGCACCACCTACCGCCTGCCGGGGCAGCTGAACCGCCTGACCGTGGGCGGCAACCTGGTCTGGCAGAGCGACATCTACGCGGTCAACGGCACCTACGGCACCAAGGCACACCAGGGTGACTACGGGGTGGTCGGGTTGCTGGCCAACTATGCGGTGGATGAACACCTCACGGTCGGCCTGAACCTCAACAACCTGTTCGACACCCAGTACTACGACGGCCTGGGCACCTTCAACTCAGGCTCCTACGGCGAACCGCGCAATGCCATGGTGAATGCCAAGTGGACGTTCTGAGGCTGCATCAAGTGCGAACGTAGCGCTGCGCCAGCAACTGCAGCAGCTGATCGTCGGCACCCGCCGCACCGATCACCTGCAGCCCCACCGGCATGCCCCGCACCTGCCCTGCCGGCAGGCTGATGGCTGGCAGGCCGGTGAGGTTCCAGGCACTGGTGTAACTGAGCACTGCAGCACGCACGTCGATACATTGCTCACCCACCTGTACCTCGCGTGCATCCACCGGCGTCGCGGTGATCGGCACGCTGGCCGAGACCAGGAAGTCATAACGCTCGAACAGCCGCGCCATCGCCGCCTTGAGCCGAGCCTGGCCGGCCTGCGCGCGAATGTACTGCCAGCCCCTGACCTCGCGTGACAGCTCAAGGCGTTCGCGCACCTCCTGCTCGAACAGCTGCGGCGCCGTCTGCATGCGCTCGGCATGCACGTCGTAGGCCTCGGCGCGCTGCAGGGTGAGCAAGGTGTCCTTGAGCTGCGCCACCAACGGCTCCAGCTCGCCGGTCTGCTCCAGTGCATCGCCAAACAGCTGCTGCGCAGCCTGGTACACCTGCCCCTGAACGTCGGCGTCCAATGGCCCGAAAGTGCCCGGCTCGATCCAGCCTACACGCAGCGGGCGACGCAGCGTGGCCGGCGCGCAGGTACGCGCGGCGATCACTTCGAACACTACCCGGGCATCGTCCACATGGTTGGCAATCGGGCCCACGTGGTCGAGGCTCGACGACAGCGGGAACACCCCTCCAGCGGCACGGCAGCGAACGACGGCTTGAAGCCGACCGCGCCGCACAACGCCGCCGGAATGCGGATCGAGCCGCCGGTGTCGGTGCCCAGCGCCAGCGGCACCATGCCGCTGGCCACCGCCGCTGCACTGCCGGCGCTCGAACCGCCGGTGATGCAGCGCGCATCCCACGGGTTGCGCGCCGCGCCCTGCAGCGAGCGGTCGCCGGTGGGGCCATAGGCGAACTCGTGGGTCAGGGTCTTGCCCACGATTACCGCGCCGCCCTCGCGCAGGCGCTGCACGCACAGGGCGTCCTGCGTGGGGCGAAAGCCTTCGAAGTGCGCCGAACCATAGGTGGTCACGTGGTCGAAGGTGTCGATGTTGTCTTTGATCGCTACCGGTATGCCGTGCAGCGGGCCCAGGTCCAGGCCCTGGGCAAACAGTTCGTCGGCCTTGCGCGCCTGCGCCAGCGACACCTCGGCATCCACGGTGACAAAGGCATTCAGTGCCGGGTTCAGGCGCTCGATGCTGTCGAGCGCGGCCTGGGTCAGCTCGACACTCGTCAGGCTGCCGGCGCGCAGGCGCCGCGCCAGGTCGCCGACCGACAGGCCAAAAAAGTATCCAGTGTGGGTTGGCTTGGCCAGGTTCATACAGGCAACTCCATCAAACCGTTGCAGGTGTAGGGGAAGGGACAACCTGCCGGCTGCCGGGGCGCACCATCAGCATCGCGCTCATGCCCAGGGCCGTGGCCACGGCGGCGGCCACGAACATCGACGAGTAGCCATAGCGCACGGTCAGGTAGCCGGTGAGCATCGGCGCGATGAACGAGGCGGTGTTGGCGATGAAGTGGGTCATGCCGCTGTAGGCACCGACGCGGTTGGATGGCGCGGTGTCGATCACCACCGCCCAGTAGACCGAGTTGGGCAGCGCGTTGAGGGCGTTGGCCAGGGTCATCAGGGCGATCACGCCCCATACGGTCTGGGCCTGCGACACCAGCATGAAGCACAGCGTGGTCAGCAGCAGGCAGGTTGCGGCCAGCCAGCTGCGCGCCACCTTCAGGTTGCCGGTGCGGCGCAGCAGCAGGTCGGAGATCTTGCCGCCCAGCAGCACGGTGAAGCAGGCGCCGGTCCACGGGATCATGCCCATGTACCACAGCGACGACAGGTTGTAGTGGAACTCGTCCTGCAGGTACTTGGGGGTCCAGGTCAGCAGCAGGAAGGTGACGTACACGAACGAGAAGTAGCCCACCGCATTGAGCAGCAGGTCCTTGTTCTTGAAGAAGTGCCAGATCGGCGCAACGCTGGTGGTCGGGGTGCTGGCGTTGGCGGCAGCGGCGCGCTCCTGGCGCAGGAACTCGCGCTCGGCCTCGGACACCCGCGGGTTTTCATCCGGGGTGTTGGTGAAGCGGGTCATGAAGAAGATCAGCAGCGCCAGGCTGACCACGCCCAGTACCACGAACATGCTGCGCCAGTCGCCGGTCAGGGTCTGCAGGCCGACCGCCACCGGGGCGGTGAGCAAGGCGCCCAGCGGTGTGCTGAGCAGGCCCACCGAGACCACGAAGCCGCGCTCCTTGGGCGTGGCCCAGTTGGCCACGCTCTTGTTGATCACCGAGTACGCCGGGCCTTCGGCAAAGCCGAACAGCACGCGGATGGTGGCAAAGCCGGCCATGGCCGAACCGCCCATGAAGGCCAGGCCCATGTCGCCGGCAAAGGCGGTGGCGATCTCGAAGATCGACCAGGTGCCGCCGGCGATCAGCCATACGCGCTTGGCGCCGAAACGGTCGGCCAGGATGCCGCCGATCAACGCACCGACGATGTAGCCGTAGCCGAAATAGCCCAGCACGTTGCCCCAGTCGGCCTTGTCGAAACCGTACTCGGGGAGAATGCTGGCCGAGGCATACGAAATGGCACCACGATCGATGTAGTTGAGCAGCGCCATCAGCATGATCAGGAAGAAAATCTGGTAGCGAAAGCGCGGAACGGGTGGGTTGTTCATAGGGATCTGACTCTTCAAGTGATGGCAGAAGTCAAAAATGCGGCCGCGTCCGGCGTATTTTTATTGTGTTGCCCAAACGTTTGGGTTGAGCGAATGTATTCACACAAAAACATTTAGTCAATCGTTTGGGTAAAGGTTGTTTGCCGAGCCAAGCCGTCGATTGGGTTAGAATCGCGCCCCGAAATCAGCCACGGTTGGAAGCCCCTCGAACATGCCCACTCCATCACGCCCTGCCACCTTGAAGTCCATGGCAACCGCCCTCGGGGTGCACGTTTCCACCGTGTCGCGGGTGCTCAATGGCGACCCTGCCGGGGTCGAGCGCGCGGCATCGGCCGAGGTGGTGGCGCGCATTCGCGCGTTGGCGAAAGAGCTGGATTATCGGCCGAACACGCAGGCATCCAACCTGAAGTTGCGCAAAAGCCAGGAGATCTGCGTGCTCATGCCGCGCCTTACCGACCTGGTGATGGCGACCATCTACGACAGCATCGACGCCGCCGCCGAACAGGCTGGCTACCTGACCTTCGTGTCCAATACCGACGATCAGCAACCCCGCCAGCTGGCGCGGGCCGAGCATGCCCTGCGCCGCTCGGTGGCGGGGTTGATCGTGGGCGACTCGCATGTGGGCGAGCAGCAGCCACTGCTGGAGCTGCTGGGGCGCAAGCAAATCCCTACGTGCTGGTCAGCCGGCAGATTGCCGGGCACCTCACGGCGGGCAGCGACGACGAGTTGGGCGGCTGGCTGGCGGCCGAGCACCTGTACCGCCTGGGCTGTCGCGACGTGGCGATCCTGGCGGGCGAGCGGCACGCCTCCACCGGTGCCGACCGCACCCGCGGCTTTACCCGGTACTACCGCGAACAGGGCATTACCCTGCGCCCGGAATGGACGCTCAATGGCCCGTTCGACAGCCTCACCGGGCACAAGCAGGGCGAGTACCTGCTGGGGTTGAACCCGCGCCCCCAGGCGTTTTTCGCGGTGAACGACTTTCTGGCCATCGGCCTGATGGGCGCCGCGCGGGACAAGGGCCTGGAGCCGGGCAAGGACATCGCCGTGGTGGGCTTCAACGACACACCATTGGCCAACGAACTGATCGTGCCGCTGACCAGCGTGCGCCTGCCGCTGGCCGAGATGGGTCGGCATGCAGTGGAGTTGCTGCTCAAGCGCATCAAGGGTGAAGCGGTGGAGTCGATCATTCTGGCGCCGCAGTTGCAGGTGCGGGCGAGCTCGGGATTGCGGGTGGCTGGCTGAAGAACGGCTGGCAAAGAGGCCCGCACGCCCACCAATTGCATCGCGCCCTGCTCCCCGCATAGAATGCGAACGATTCACAATCACTTCTTGCGCGCAGGCCCCGACCGACGATGCCCACCAGCGACACGCTCCCTCCGTCCGAGGTCGACCTGCTCTACCGTACCCACCACTCCTGGCTCAACACCTGGCTGCAGCGCCGCGTTGGCTGTCACGCCCACGCCGCCGACCTGGCCCAGGACACCTTCGTGCGCCTGCTCAAGGCTCGCCACGCGCACCCGCTCAAGCAGCCGCGTGCCTACCTGAGCAGCATCGCCCGCGGCCTGATGATCGACCAGTTCCGCCGCCGCGCCCTGGAACAGGCCTACCTCGAAAGCCTGGCCCACCTGCCCGCCGCGCACGCGCCCAGCGAAGAACAGCGCTGGATGATCCTCGATACCCTGCAACGCCTCGACCGCCTGCTGATGCAGCTCAAGCCACGGGTGCGCCAGGTGTTTCTGCACGCGCAACTGGACGACATGAGCTGCCCGAAAATCGCCGAACAGCTGGGTGTGTCCCGCGCCACGGTGGAGCGCGACCTGGCCAAGGCCATGGGCGTCTGCTATCGGTTGCGCCATGCCCGGGGCTGAGCCAGCACCGGGCCAGGCCCACGTCGAGCAGGCCATCGAATGGCTGGTGCAACTGCGCTACAACACGCCCACCGTACAGGCCGAACAGGCCTTTGGTCGCTGGCTCGACCAGCACCCGCACAACGCCCTGGCCTGGGCCCAGGTCCAGGCCATGAGCGAGGAGTTCAGCAGCCTGCCCCGCGAGCTCAGTCGGCGCACCCTGGAGGGCACGCAGCGACGCAGCATCAGCCGGCGCGACAGCCTCAAACTGCTGGGCCTGCTCGGCGCCGCCGGCACCCTGGGCTGGGTCGGTCGCGAGCCGCTCGGGCTGCCCACCCTGCTGGCCGACAAACACACCGCCACCGGTGAGCGGCGCACCTTCCACAACAACGACGGCAGCGTGATCCAGCTCAACACCGCCAGCGCCATCGACCTGCGCTTCGCGGCCGACCTGCGCGCGCTGAGCCTGATCCAGGGCGAGGTGTCCATCGATACCGGCAACGACCCACGCCCACTGCGCGTGACCACCCGTGACGGTGTACTGCAAACGCAAGGCTCGCAATTGCTGGTACGCGAACGTACCGACGGCACCCTGCTGGCGGTGCGCCAGGGCAGTGTGACGCTGTACCCCGGCAACGGCACCGCGCCGCGCATCGCCCGCCCCGGCGAGCAACTGCTGTACAGCGCCAACGGCCAGGTCGGCCCGGCCGTGACTCACGCCGACCCGTGGGGCTGGCGCGAAGGCGTGCTCAGCGTGCAGCGGATGCCCCTGGGCGAGTTCATCGCCGAGCTGTCGCGCTACCGCCCCGGCGTGCTGCGCTGCGCCGAGGCGGTGGCCGGGTTGAAGGTGTTCGGCACCTATCAGCTGGCCGACACCGACCAGATCCTGGCGCTGGTGGCCGAAGCACTGCCGATTCGCATCGACTACCGCACCCGCTACTGGGTCAGTGTCAGCCCGGCTTGAATCTGTTTGAAAAATAAATGAGGTGGTTTCTCATTCAGCTTCGGCCTGTAGGGATAAAGGCGAAACGTCTGTCTCTTCTCAGGAGCCCCGAATGATCCACCCCAGTGTTGCCCGCCCCGATCCCCTTCAGCGCGCCGTGCGTGGCGCCTTGCTCGGCCTGGCCCTGAGCGCCGCCGCTGCGCCGTTGCTGGGCGCTGCCGCACCTGCGGCCACCCAGCAGGTGCAACGCTGGAACATTCCCGCAGGGACCTGGACGCAGCACTTGAGCAGATGGCCCGCCAGGGTGGGCTGAACCTGTCGTATGACGCCGCCAGCCTGCAGGGCAAGACCACCGCCGGCGTGTCCGGCAGCCACGACAACGCCCAGGCCCTGGCGCTGCTGTTGCAGGGCAGCGGCGTGCAGGTGCAGCAGAAGTCGGCCAACAGCTTCCTGCTGCTGCCGGCGGTGGACATCGGCGACGCCCTGGAGCTGGGTGCCACCAGCATCTCCAGCGACCGCCTGGGCGAAACCACCGAGCACAGCGGCTCGTACACCACCGGTGCGGTGACCATCGGCAAGATGCCCCAGACCCTGCGCCACACGCCGCAATCGGTGTCGGTGCTGACCCGCCAGCGCCTGGACGACCAGAACATCACCAACCTCACCACCCTGATGGAGCAGACCCCGGGTGTGGTGGTCGACTACGTCGACAGCGAGCGCGTCACCTACTACTCGCGCGGCTACCAGATCGACGCCATCCAGTATGACGGCGCCACCGTGGTGCAAGGCAGTGGCGGCGGCTCGTTCATCCAGAGTGACTCGGCGATCATCGACCGCGCCGAGATCCTGCGAGGCGCCACCGGCATGCTGCGTGGCGCGGGCAACCCCTCGGGCACCGTCAACCTGGTGCGCAAGCGCCCTACCCGGGACTTCCAGGCCTCGGCCAGCGTCACCGCCGGCTCCTGGGATGCGCAGCGCTACGTGGCCGACCTGTCGGGCGCGTTGACCGACAACGGCGCGATCCGCGGCCGCATGATCGCCGTGCACGATGACAAGGACTCGTTCCAGGACAGCCGCATGGAGCGCAAGAACGTGTTCTACGGCGTGCTGGCCGCCGACCTGGGTGAACGCACCACACTCACCGGTGGCATCGAATACACCGAGCTGGAGGCCACCGGCTCGTGGGGCGGCCTGCCGGCCAACTTCGATGGCTCGCCGCTGAAGCTCTCGCGCAGCACCTACCTGGGCGCCGACTGGAACCGCTGGAACCGCAGCAACCTGCAGACCTTCGCCGAACTCGAGCATGTGTTCGACAACGACTGGACGCTCAAGGTATCGGGCACCCGCACGCAGTTTCGCCTCGACGACCACGGCTTCAAGCAGACCTACTTCACCCGCGCCAGCACCACCAACCCCTACCTGATGAACTACCAGGTGACCGAGGGCGACGGCGGCGAAAGCGAGCAGACCAACCTCAGCGCCACCCTCAACGGCCCCTTCCAGCTGCTGGGCCGCGAGCACGAACTGATGGTGGGCGTGGAGCGCATCCGCAACGACTCCACTGCCTCGGCCACCAACTTCACGGCCTCCGGGGTGTTCGACATTCGCGAATGGGACCCCAAGACCAGCCTGCCCGAGCCGTCGATCAACATCAGCGCAAAGCCGGTGATGACCCGCACCACCCAGCAGGCGGCGCACGCCACCTGGCGCATCTCGCTGGCCGACCCGTTGACCGCGGTGATCGGCACGCGCATCAACTGGTACGACTACGAGCAGGAAAACAACCTCAAGACCTCAGGCAAGTACAGCGTCGACCGCGAGATCGTGCCGTATGCGGCGCTGATCTACGACCTGAACAACAACCTGAGCCTGTACGGCAGCTACACCGAGATCTTCAACCCGCAAAGCGCCACCGATGCGTCCAACGCGGTGCTCGACCCGGTCACTGGCGAAGCCTACGAGCTGGGCATGAAGGGCGAGTTCTACGATGGCAGGCTCAACACCTCGCTGGCGGTGTTCCGCATCTACCAGGTGGGCAACGCCCTGGATGACCTGGGCAGCCCCGACCCGTGCCTGCCCAACTACACCAGCGGCCACTGCAAGGTGGCCGCCGGCAAGAACCGCAGCGAAGGGTTCGAACTGGAAGTGACCGGCGAAGTGCTGCCCGGCTGGCAGGTCTCGGGCGGCTACACCTACACCACCACCGAGTACCTCAAGGACACCCTCAGCAACACCGGCAACGTGCTGCGCCCCACCGACCCCAAGCGCCAGTTGAAGCTGTTCACCAGCTACCGCCTGCCGGGGCATACGACGCCTGGACCGTGGGTGGCGGGGTCAGTGCGCAAAGCGACATCTACTCGCGCAACGGCAATGCCGTGGCCTCGCAAAGCGGCTATGCGGTGTACAGCGCGCTGCTGGGCTACCGCTTCAACCAGCACTATTCGCTGCAGCTCAACGCCAACAACCTGTTCGACAAGCACTACTACAAGAAGGTGGGCGCCACGGCCACGGGGTACTACTACGGCGACCCGCGCAACGTCTCGCTGACCCTGCGCGCAAGCTTCTGAGGCCGGCCGCTACTGCGCGGTGCGGGCCGCATAGGCCTTGCGCCGCGAGCTGCGGGCAAAGCACACGAACAGCGCGGCCATCGCCGCCAGTGCCATCGGCAGGCCATGGGGCGCGACGTCCATGGCCGCGCCACTGACCAGCGGCCCCACCAGGCTGCCCACACCCCACAACAGGCCGACGCTGGCATTGGCCGTGACCAGGTCCTGGCCCTTGAACTGCTGGCCGATCAGCACCAGCGCCAGGGTATACACCCCGCCCGCCACCGCCCCCAGCAGCACCAGCGCCGGCCACAGCAGCCACTGCACCTGGATCAGCCACGGCAGCGCCAGGCCGATCAGCATCGCCACCACGCCGCACACCAGGTGCACCGTGGTGCGCTCGCAGCGGTCGGCCAGCCAGCCCAGCGGCAACTGGAACAGCATGTCGCCGGTCAGGATCACCGTGACCATCAGCGCTGCCACGCCCACCGCATAGGCGTGGTTGGTGGCGTACACCGGCAGCAGCGAGAGAATCACCGCATCGAAGAACGAGAAGAACAGCACGCCCATGCACAGGGCCGGCGCCACACGAAAGAAGCCGCCCAGCGTAAAACTCTTCTCGCCGTCGTCACCGTGCTCCACATAGTCGTTGGGCACTGTCCACACGATGCTCGCCAGGGCCAGGGCATAGCAGCCGCTGACCACGATGATCACCCAAGGGCTATGGGTGCCGAACAGCGCAAGCATGGTCGGGCCGAGCATCTGGCAACCGGTGAAGGCGGTGGCGTACAGCGCCATGACCTTGCCGCGGTTGTGCTCTTCGCTCAGTTCGTTGACCCAGGATTCGCCCAGGATGATCGCGATCCCCATGCCCACGCCCATGCCCAGGCGCAGCAGGCCGAGCAGCCAGGTGGAGTCGAACGCCCACTCGATCAGCCCCACGCTCAGGGCGCACAGGCCGAAGCTGAGCAGGTAGATGGTGCGCCGGGTGAGGTGGCGGCAGCAGGCGTCCACCAGGAACGCCGAGAGCATCATGCCGGCAGCGGGCGCGGCCGACAGGATGCCGATGTGCAGGGTGCTGGCCCCGGCATCGAGCAGGCGCAGGGAAACCAGTGGCAGGGTGGCGCCCAGGCTCAACCCTACGATCGAAACGGCGAACAGAAGGCCCGCCAGCAAACGCGTGTTCATCTACAACTCCGAAACCCGCCGACGCGCACATGCGCGCAGGCATCAACATGACTGTGTTCTGAAAGCGACGGTCAGTTCAGGCGCGCGGAGGAGAAAAGGTGAAGGCGAACAGGACGCTGCGCCGACGCTTGAGCACCGTATCGCACGGCCAGTCGCACAGCAGGGCCTGGACTACCGGCGGCTTTGCTGCGCAAGGACGGGAGAAACGTTTCATGGGTCGACTACAGGAAAAGGAAGGCCGGCACTCTAGGTGAAACCCCGGCCAGGCGTCAATCGCATCGACGCCTGGCCGGCGCGCTGTCAGCGCTTGCGCGTGGACGGCAGCAGAATCGCCAGCAGCCCGAACAGCGGCAGGTACGAGCACAACGTGTACACGTACTCGATGCCGTGAATGTCTGCCAGGTAGCCCAGCAGCGCCGCGCCGATACCGCCAAAGCCGAACATCAGGCCGAAGAAGATCCCCGCGATCATGCCCACGTTGCCCGGCACCAGCTCCTGCGCGTACACCACGATGGCCGAGAACGCCGAAGCCAGGATGAAGCCGATGATCACGCTGAGCACGCTGGTCCAGAACAGGTCGGCATACGGCAGCGCCAGGGTGAACGGCGCCACGCCCAGAATCGAGAACCAGATCACCGCCTTGCGGCCGATGCGATCGCCGATCGGCCCGCCGAAGAAGGTCCCGGCAGCCACCGCCCCCAGGAACAGGAACAGGTACAGCTGCGAACTGGCCACCGACAGGTCGAACTTCTCGATCAGGTAGAAGGTGAAGTAGCTGGTCAGGCTGGCCATGTAGAAGTACTTGGAGAACACCAGCAGGCCCAGCACCACCAGCGCGCCGATCACCCGGTTGCGGCTCAGGCCGTGGGTGGCGGCCTGGCCGGCCTTGGCCTTGAACAGCGCCAGGTGGCCGCGGTACCAGCGGCTCAGGCCGTAGGTGACGATCACTGCAAACAGCGCGAACAGGCCGAACCACACCACGTTGCCCTGGCCGAACGGGATGATGATGGCGGCGGCCAGCAGCGGCCCGAACGCCGAGCCGGCATTGCCGCCGACCTGGAAGGTCGACTGCGCCAGGCCGAAGCGCCCGCCCGAGGCCAGGCGCGCGATGCGCGAGGTTTCCGGGTGGAAGGTCGAGGAGCCGATGCCCACCAGTGCCGCAGCCAGCAGAATCATCGGGAAGCTGCCGACATACGCCAGCATCACGATGCCCACCAGGGTGCACAGGGTGCCCAGGGGCAGCAGGTTGGGCATCGGCTTGCGGTCGGTATAGAAACCGACGGCCGGTTGCAGCAGCGAGGCGGTGATCTGGAAGGTCAGGGTAATCAGCCCCACCTGGGTGAAGCTCAGCCCGTAGTTGGCCTTGAGCAGCGGATAGATCGACGGCAGCACCGCCTGGATGAGGTCGTTGATCAGGTGCGCCAGCGCACAGGCAGCGATGATGCGCATCACCAGCGGGCTGCTCTGGCTGGGCGCGGCGGTGCTGGCGGGCGTACTTGACGGGGCGGTGCTCAAGGCCATGGGAAAACGTCCATCGGGTGGTCGGGATCCAATTATCCAGAATTCGTTAGCAAGCGCACTATTCTTTTCAGTAAGTGGGCTACTTGTTAATAATTCTCAGTAACGCTAGCATCGCGAGCACTTGTGGGAGCGGGCTTGACCCGCGATTGCATCGCCGCAGAGCCAGGCACATGCGCGGTGACTGCATCGCGGGTCAAGCCCGCTCCCACACCCATAGCGAGCCCCGACCACT
>MQUG01003134.1:0-37119 GCA_007213375.1 Steinernema feltiae | reverse complement strand
TGTAGATCGTGCATGGTCAAGCCTCATGGGAATGCGCATGTGTGACTGGCGCCACCCCGTTCGGGTCACGCCTTTGAATCTTCCCGCCAGTGGCCGGTCCACCCCTTACAGGCCACCCGCAGGAGAATAGACATGACCGAATCACATCGCCCGCCGCATGCCCCGGAACCCGCACCGATCGATACCATCGAGGACCAGATGGGCTCGGTGCAGCCGCTGGACTTCGATCAAGACCCACCGGTGACCGACACGCACTACGACCCCAGCGACGATGACCTGACGCCCGAAACCCTGATCCCCGAAGACGGCGCCCGCTCAGCCGATGAAGTCGGCGGCGACCACCCGGCCGACTGGGACCTGAGCGTAGTCGACGAAGATGACATTGGCGGCGGCAACGGCCTGGACGAGGCCGAACTGGCGCGCCGCGACCCGCTGGACGGCAAGCGCGAGCGCTGAAGGGTTATTCTTCGAACAGCGTGCAGGCCATCACCAGCGCGTCTTCGCGGCCACCCGCCACCGGGTAGTAGTCGCGTCGCCGGCCGATCTCGTTGAAGCCGAAGCGCTCGTACAGGCGATACGCCGACTGGTTGCTGGCGCGCACTTCGAGGAAGCACTCGCGGCCGTTGCTGGCGTAGGCGCGCTTCATCAGCTCTTCGAGCAGGCGCAGGCCCAGGCCACGGCCCTGGCTTTCGGGCTTGACGGTGATGTTGAGCAGGTGCGCCTCGTCGATGATCACGTTGATCACGCCGTGGCCCACCTGCTGCTGGCCTTCGAACATCAGCCAGATTTCGTAGTTCTTCAGCCCGTCGAGAAAGATCCCCCGGGTCCACGGGTGGCTGAAGGCGGCGTATTCGATCTTCAGCACGGCATCCAGATCCGCCTCGGTCATGCGGCGAAAACTGATGTTGTCACTCATTGCGTGGTTTCCAGCGCGCCATCAGCCGGCGCATGGCTTGCCAGACGTGCGCCTTGCGGGCGGGCTCGTCCATCAACAGTTCAAGGCCAGGCAAGGCCCAGCAGTTGCCCAGGCCCTCCACCGGCAATTCGCGGTAGTACGCCTGCTCGTCGGCTTCACCGGCAAAGCGCACCGCCGGCAGGCCGACCAGCCACAGGCAGCTGCAGGGCGCCTCTTCAAGGCGGGCCTGGATGAAACCCTGGACAAAATCACGCGCCGCCAGCGGGCCCTGGTCGAGGGTGCCGCGCACCAGCAACGGCCAGCGTACCGGCTCGCCGATGATCTGCGGGCTGTCGGGCAGGCCGGCGGCGCGCAGCATGTCCTTGAGCAGCAGGTAGGACGGGTCGCGGCTCTGGAACGGCTGGCCGGTGACCAGCTCCACCAGCACCAGGCAATCGCCGGCACGCAGCAACTGCAAGGCAAAGCGGGGCGGCGGTACCAGCGCTGGCTTGACCACGGCGGCGGTTTCTTCGGCATCGAGCACCGGCTTGCTGGCCGGCTTGGCGCTGACCGTCGGTCGCGGAATCTCGATTTTTGGCCGCTCGGCCGGCTTGGCAGCCGGTGCAGACGCCTTGGCCACCACTGCCGGCAGCACCACCGGCGCCTCGACCAGCGGTTCGGGTACCCGCAGCAGCTCGGGGCGCGATGGCGCGGCGAACGGCAGTTCGGCGCGCGGCAGCCAGTGCACCACTTGCATGGCGTTCAGGTAGGCGCGGCGGCGGGACTCGGTAAGCAAAGGGCGGCCATCTGTGGATAAGTCGGGGCGAGCATTCTACCGCCGTTACGCCGCCGTTGCAGGTACAAAACCGCCCGACAACACCGGCAAACGATCAGGGGGTGAATCGATCCCCCCCTGATGCAGTACAATCGGCGCTTTTACTTGGCAACGAGTCGACCCGCCAATGATCGAACCCAAGCGCGTCCTGCGCGCCCTAGCCGAACACTGGGCCCTGCTCGAGCCGTTGTGCGAGCGCTTCGACGGGGGCACCCTGAGCCTGGCCGAGCTGCGCGGGCAACTGGCCGCACAACAGCTCGACAGTACGCCCCAGGACATCACCAACCTGCTGGACGTGTGGATTCGCCTGGACATCCTGGTCCCGGTGGCCAAGAGCCCGAACCGCTTCGAGCTCAACGCCCAGATCCACGACTTCCTGGCCTACCTGCGGCGCGAGCACCGCCTGGGCCTGTGCCTGGAGATCGAAGCCTACCTGCGCCACCTCGAGCGACTGGCCGGGCATATCCAGGACGCCTTCGACATCCGCGACGGCAACGACCTGGCGCGCCAGCTGCGTCTGCTCGACATGCGCGTGCGTGACGTGCTGAAAAAACTCGACAACGACGAGCAGGCGCTGGTGGCGGTGGCCGAGCGGGCCAAGACCAGCGACCGGCAGATCCCGCTGCGCCAGCGCTACGCCGAAGTGCTGGCCACCTGGGACGAATACGTCGAGCCGATGATCCAGCTGGTGAACGCCGACGGCGCCTTCGAACAGGGCGTGCGCAAGGTCGAGACCGTGCTGTTGCGCCTGCTGGGCGAGCAGGCGCGACTGGGCCACCTGGTCGATGACGACATGCTGCTGCGCACCCACGCGCGCATCCTCGAGATGCAGACCAGCGCCCAGCTGACCCTGCGCCACGCCCGCGAGCTGCTGCTGCCGCTGCGTGAAGAGGCACGCCGGCACAACGCCGTGACCCGTGGCGCCGCACTGGCGCTGTCGGTGATCCGGCGCAAGGGCATCGACGCCGTGCCGCAGGCGGCCATGCCGCTGTTCACCCGCCCGCAGAGCACCTTCCTCGGCAGCGCCAGCCAGGTCGAGGCCTATGTGTATGCCTGGCCCGCTTCGAAGCCAAGCCGGCGCAGTTCCCCAAGGCGCACAAGAGCCACAAGGGCGCCGCGCCGCGCGCACCGCGCACGGTCAAGGAAATGCTCGAACGCTGCGAAGACGCCCTGCCGCTGCCCGACCTGATGGTGTGGCTGCTGGAGCAGGAGCCCGAAGGCGCCACCGACGAACTGCTGTACTGGTTCTCGCGCCTGTCGCGGGAAAAACGCTTTACCCGCGCGCGCCTGGAGCGCCGCGAGTACACCACTCAGGAACACCTGGTCAGCCTGCGCTCGTTCGCCCTGACTTCAAGCCGCGAACCGTCGCCCGAGCCTACTGCGAGCCCTACCCATGCATCTTGATCTTTCCGAACTGTCCCAGCTCGCACCGATCTTCCGCGAGCTGTTCAAGGGCTTCCACATCAGCCGGCGCGACCCGGAGCTGTACGCCCAGCTGTCGAACTTCCAGGACCAGTACCGCGGCCTGTTCAAGGCTCTGGGCTTCGAACTGGTGTGCGACACCCGTGGCTTCTACTACTTCGTGCCGGAACTGGCCGCTGCCCAGGTCAACAAGACCGCCCAGCGCCTGTCGCTGTTCACCTTCATCCTGGTGGAGCACCTGGCCGACCAGGGCCGCGACCCGATGTCGGTGCTCGACGGCGGCAGCCTGGGGCGCGACGAGCTGCCCTCGCTGCTGGAAAAGTACCGCGACCTGTTCCTGCAGGCCGAAGTGCAGACCCCCGACGAGCTGGAAGAGAAGATCATGCGCCGCATGACCCAGCTCGGCTTTGCCAGCGAAGACAACGGCATCTACCGCTTCCTGCCGCCGATGCACCGCTTCCTCGACGTGTGCCTGTCGGTGCAGCAGGACCGCGACCTGGCCGCCAGCCTGCACAGTGCCCTGCCGCTGCCGACCCCGGTGCTGGTGGTGGAAGAAACCCCTGAAGAGCTGAACAGGACCGACGACCCGCTCGACCTGAGCCCGTTCGAGGAAAGCGAAGAAGACGCCTTGGCCCGTGCCATTGCCCAAGAGCAACAGGAGATTGACGCATGAGCCAGGACCGCTACGGCATTCGCCGCTTTGCATTGCTCAACACCGCCGGCTACAGCCTGGGCCTGTTCCCGCTGGAGCACCCGCTGTCGGTGTACGGCGCCAACAACCTGGGCAAGAGTGCGTCGATCAACGCCCTGCAGTTCCCGATCCTGGCGCGCATGTCGGACATGAGCTTCGGCAAGTACAGCCTGGAGCAGTCACGCCGCTTCTACTTCGCCAGCGACACCAGCTACATCCTCTGCGAGGTCAACCTGCCCCACGGCCCGCACGTGATCGGCGTGGTCGGGCGCGGCCCTGGCGGCGGCTTCGGCCACCAGTTCTTCGCCTATGCCGGCGAGCTGGACCTGGGCCACTACCAGAAGAACGACACCTGCCTGCGCCAGAAGGAGCTGTTCACCAACCTGGAGCGCAACGGCCTGAAAGCCTACGAGCTCAAGCCCGACGAACTGCGCCGGCTGCTGGTGGGCGGGCACACCTCGGTGCCGCTGGACCTGACCCTGATTCCGCTGCGCTCCACCAGCGAGCAGAGCCTGAAGACCTTCCGCGCCCTGTTCATCAACCTGCTGCACATGCGCGAGATTACCGCGGCCAAGCTCAAGCAGCTGTTCCTCGATGCGTTCGAGCACAGCCTGCGCTCGGGCAGCGTCGACTACATCGCCGCCTGCGAAGAAGCCTTCCGCGACGTGCGGCGCATGGAACAGGACTACAACTCGCTGGTAGCCGCCGGCCCGCTGGTCGAGGCCCTGGCCAATGGCGTGGCCCAGCGCGACATCCTGCGCGGCAAGCTGCACCGCCTGTCACCGCTGCTCGACCAGTTGCTCGGCACCTGGCAGGACTACGCCGGCGCACGCAAGGAAGAACTGGTGCTGCAGGCCGAGCACTACAGCCACGAGCAGGACGCGCTGCAGAACAACCAGCGCGGCGGCACCCAGGAGCTGATGCGCCTGGAACGCGAAATGACCGGTATCCAGCGCTGGCTGGGCGAACTGTCGGTGCTCAAGCACCGCTTCGCGCTGGTGGATGACGTCAAGGTGCTGGAGCAGCAGCTGCTGGCCGCCAAGGACGCCCACGACGAACTGGCCGGTGCCCTGGCGCAGTCGCGCCAGTTCAGCGCCGAGGACCTGGAAGAGCGCCTGCGCGACCTGGAGAAACGCCTGAAGTCGGTCAAGCAGCAGCTCGACCATGCCGACAACAACAGCTATGCACGCCTGCGCGAAGAGTTCTCGCAGCAGGACGTCGAGCGCCTGATGCGCCTGTTCAACGGTGCGCTGTTCAGCCTGCCGCTGGGCGAGCGCGGCATCGAGCTGGATGACAGCGACGTGTGGGTCAAGTCCCTGGAAGCGGTACTCGACGGCTTCAAGGGCGAGCGCTTCGAGGCGCCGGGGCTGTCCATCGACCTCAGCCATATCGAGCCGCCGGCCTTGCAGGCTCTGGCCGACCGCGCCGCGCTGCGCGACCAGAAGGAGCGCCTGGAAAAAGAGCTCAAGCAGCTCAAGACCCAGCAAGCCGTGGCCGCCGACCGCGCCGCGAGCAAGACCCAGACCGAAGCGCTGTACCAGCAGGTGCTGGATGCGCAAAAGGCCCTGGAAGACTACCGCCGTACCCAGACCCTGTCGGCCGAGGAAGGCGACAAGCTGGAGCAGCTGGCGCAGATGGAGGCGGCCCAGGACGAGCTCAAGCGCTCCAGCGACGCGTTCACCGAGCGCGTGCAGCAACTGTCGGCCAAGCTGCAACTGGTCGGTCGCCAGATCGCCGACATGGAGGCCAAGCAGCGCACCCTCGACGACGCCCTGCGCCGTCGCCAGCTGCTGCCGGCCGACCTGCCGTTCGGCACGCCGTTCATGGACCCGGTCGACGACTCCATGGACAACCTGCTGCCGCTGCTCAACGACTACCAGGACAGCTGGCAGGGCCTGCTGCGGGTGGATGGCCAGATCGAGGCGCTGTACGCCCAGGTACGCCTCAAGGGCGTGGCCAAGTTCGACAGCGAGGACGACATGGAGCGCCGCCTGCAGCTGCTGATCAACGCCTATGCGCACCGTACCGACGAAGCCCTGACCCTGGGCAAGGCGCGGCGCGCGGCGGTGACCGACATTGCGCGTACCCTGCGCAACATCCGCAGCGACTACGACAGCCTCGAGCACCAGCTGGCACTGTTCAACCGCGAGATCAACAAGCGCCAGGTATCCAACCTGCAGAGCTTTCGCATCGTGCTGGCGCCGAACAAGGAAGCGCTCAAGCACATCGACCAGATCATCCACAGTGCCGGCCAGTACGAGGAAGGCGAGACCCTGTCGGTGTTCGACCTGAGCCAGAGCGCCGAGCAGGACAACAAGAACGAAGAGGCCAAGGAGTACCTGGCGCGGCTGGTGGCAGCCAACCACAACCAGCTGGGCCTGAAGGACCTGTTCGAGCTGGCGTTCGAGATCACCAAGGTAGGCGGCCAGCCGATCATCCATACCGACATCGATGGCGCGGCCTCCAACGGCACCACCATGACCATCAAGGCGCTGACCAACATGTACCTGTTGCTGCACCTGATGGACCGCGACCAGGCCGGGCGCGTGCGCCTGCCGTACTACCTGGACGAGGCGGCCGACATCGACGAACGCAACCAGGCGGCATTGCTGGAGACCAGCCTGCAGTTGGGCTTCGTGCCGATTCTGGCGAGCGTGAAGCCGCAGGTATCGGCGCACGTGGCAATCGACCTGGAGGGCGGTAGCGGGCCGAACGGGATCTACATCGACGAGGCGGACTGGAAGTACATCAGCCGTCGCGATCAGGTGAAGGTCGAGGTGCGGGAAGTGGAGGTGAGCCGGCGTCGATCTGACGGCCTTGGGGGCCCTTTGGGCCCCATCGCGGGTCAAGCCCGCTCCCACAGAGGGCACCATTGAACCTGTGGGAGCGGGCTCGACCCGCGATGGACTCAACGCGGTCTTATTCTGCCCAAGGCAGAATCGGAATCGCCGTCACCGCGTTCTGCGGGCTGCCTTCGATCAGGCGGTCGCTGTACACCAGGTACACCAGCGTGTTGCGCTTCTTGTCCAGAAAGCGCACCACCTGCATGGTCTTGAACACCAGCGAGGTGCGCTCCTTGAACACTTCATCGCCATCCTTGAGCTCGCCCTTGAAGCGAATCGGCCCCACCTGACGGCAGGCGATCGACGCCTCGGCACGGTCTTCGGCCAACCCCAGCCCACCCTTCACGCCGCCGGTCTTGGCGCGCGACAGGTAGCAGGTCACGCCCTCCACCTTGGGGTCGTCGAACGCCTCGACCACGATGCGGTCGTTGGGCCCGACGAACTTGAACACCGTCGACACCTGGCCGATTTCCTCGGCACCGGCCAGCATCGGCAAGGCCAGCAAGGCGGCTGCAAAAATCCCTTTGATCACGCTCATTTCCTCATACCAGAATCAGGTTGTCGCGGTGCACCAGTTCCGGCTCGGCGCTGTAGCCCAGCACGGCCTCGATGGCCTCGGATGACTGGCCGATGATCTTCTGCGCTTCGAGCGCGCTGTAGTTGGCCAGGCCGCGCGCCACTTCAAGGCCGTCCGGCCCTACGCACACGACCATCTCGCCACGCCGGAAACTGCCCTGCACGGTCTTGACGCCCACCGGCAGCAGGCTCTTGTTGGCCTGGCGCAAGGCCTGCACCGCACCGGCGTCCAGCACCAGGGTGCCGCGGGTCTGCAGGTGCCCGGCCAGCCATTGCTTGCGTGCCGCGAGCATGCCGCGCTCGGGCGAGAGCAAGGTGCCCAGGCGCTCGCCGGCCTTGAGGCGGTCGAGCACGCGCTCGATGCGCCCGCCGACGATGATGGTGTGCGCCCCCGACCGCGCGGCCAGGCGCGCCGCACGCAGCTTGGTCTGCATGCCGCCACGCCCCAGTGCGCCACCGGTGCCGCCGGCCACGGCGTCCAGCGCCGGGTCATCGGCGCGCGCCTCGTAGATCAGCTGGGCTTCGGGGTTGTTGCGCGGGTCGGCATCGAACATGCCGTCGCGGTCGGTGAGGATCACCAGCAGGTCGGCTTCCACCAGGTTGGCCACCAGTGCGGCCAGGGTGTCGTTGTCGCCGAAGCGGATCTCGTCGGTGACCACGGTGTCGTTCTCGTTGATCACCGGTACCACGCCCAGCTCCACCAGGGTACGCAGGGTGCTGCGGGCGTTGAGGTAACGCTTGCGGTCGGAGAGGTCGTCGTGGGTCAGCAGGATCTGCGCGGTGTGCCGGCCATGCTCGGCAAAGCTCGACTCCCAGGCCTGCACCAGGCCCATCTGGCCGATGGAGGCGGCAGCCTGCAGCTCGTTCATCGCACTCGGTCGCTTGCTCCAGCCCAGGCGGCTCATGCCGGCAGCCACGGCCCCGAAGAGACCAGCACCAACTCGACCCCTGCCTCATGCAGGGCCACCATCTGCTCGACCCACACGCCCATCGCCGCGCGGTCCAGGCCCTTGCCATCCGCCGTCAGCAACGCGCTGCCGATTTTCACGACCCAGCGCTGCGCACCCGTCACCTTGCTCCGCATCTTCTTCCAACCTATAGAGATCTTTAGATACCAAAACGCCGCTTGAAAAAGCGGCGTTTAGTGTACTGCAACGAATCAGTCGCGCACGTAAATGATTTCCGGGCCGTCTTCGTCGTCTTCCCAGTCGTCATCGTCATCATCGTCGCCGATGTCGTGCACGCTCTTGACGCCGGTACGGCGCAGGCGCGCGCGTCGTCCAGGGCCTGCAGCTGGGCACGGGCTTCGTCTTCGATGCGCTGGTCGAGGTCGGCCAGCTCGTCGCGGTAGGCCGGGTCGGCCGCCAGGCGGTCGGCACGGTCTTCGAGGTAGCGCATGATGTCGCGGCTGAGCTGCTCGGTGCCCTGCTTGGAGATCGCCGAGATCACGTACACCGGGCCTTCCCACTGCAGGCGCTCGACCACTTCCTTGACGCGCTCGTCGCGCTCGTCGTCCATCAGCATGTCGGTCTTGTTCAGCACCAGCCAGCGGTCACGCTCGGCCAGCGACGGGCTGAAGCGGGTCAGCTCGTTGACGATGACTTCGGCGGCGTCGGCGCTGCTGCTTTCATCCAGCGGGGCCAGGTCGACGAGGTGCAGCAGCAGGCGGGTACGCGCCAGGTGCTTGAGGAAGCGGATACCCAGGCCGGCGCCTTCCGAAGCGCCTTCGATCAGGCCGGGGATGTCGGCGATGACGAAGCTCTTCCAGCGGTCGACGCTGACCACGCCCAGGTTCGGCACCAGGGTGGTGAACGGGTAGTCGGCGACTTTCGGCTTGGCGGCCGACACCGAACGGATGAAGGTGGATTTGCCGGCATTGGGCAAGCCCAGCAGGCCGACGTCGGCCAGCACTTTCATTTCCAGTTTCAGATCACGCTGCTCGCCGGGCTTGCCCGGGGTGGTCTGGCGTGGCGCACGGTTGGTGCTGGACTTGAAACGGGTGTTGCCCAGGCCGTGCCAGCCGCCCTGCACCACCATCAGTTTCTGCCCGGCCTTGACCAGGTCGCCGATCACTTCCTGGGTGCCCGCGTCGATCACGGTGGTGCCGACCGGCACGCGCAGGATCAGGTCGTCGCCCTTCTTGCCGGTGCAGTCGGTGCTGCCGCCATTGGAGCCGCGCTGGGCCTCGAAGTGACGGGTGTAGCGGTAGTCGACCAGGGTGTTGAGGTTTTCGTCGGCAACCATGTACACCGAGCCGCCGTCGCCACCATCGCCACCGTTGGGGCCACCGTTCTCGATGAACTTCTCGCGGCGGAAGCTCATGCAACCGTTACCGCCGTCACCGGCCTTGACCTTGATCGATACTTCGTCAACAAACTTCATAAAAACCGCCTCTCGTCAGTTGGACGAGCTGAGTGACACAAAGACATAAGGCTCTTGCAAAAGTGAGCGCGGCGGCCCCGATACGGCCAGAACACCAGCGCCGGCAGCCCATACAAACAGCTTTGCAAGAGACTCACCCCACAAACGAAAAAGCCCCGTCGCGAGACAGGGCTTTTCCAGCGATCGCGCGATTACTCGGCAACGACGCTCACGTAACGACGACCGAAGGCGCCTTTTACTTCGAACTTGATCTTACCCGCGATCTTGGCGAACAGGGTGTGATCCTTGCCCATGCCAACGCCGTAGCCAGCGTGGAATTGGGTGCCGCGCTGACGCACGATGATGTTGCCCGGGATGATAGCCTGGCCGCCATACATCTTCACGCCAAGGCGTTTGGCTTCTGAGTCGCGACCGTTACGGGTACTACCACCAGCTTTTTTGTGTGCCATGGTTCAATTCTCCAGAAATGGGGATTTGGGCGATTAAGCCGAAATACCGGTGATCTTGATTTCGGTGAACCACTGGCGGTGGCCCATACGCTTCATGTGGTGCTTACGGCGGCGGAACTTGATGATGCGCACTTTGTCGTGACGACCTTGCGAGATCACTTCAGCAACAACCTTGGCACCAGCAACGACTGGAGCGCCGATGTTCACGTCGTCGCCATTGGCAACCAACAGAACGCGGTCGAAAGTCACGGATTCGCCAGTGGCGACTTCCAGTTTTTCGATTTTCAGGTATTCACCTTCGGCGACTTTGTACTGCTTGCCACCGGTAACAATTACTGCGTACATGGGTATTTCTCCGATAATCCTGCTCACCCAGCTCTTTATAGGAAGAGTATTGGCTGGCATGGCTGCATAGGGCTGGAACGGCCCAGTGCAATTGCGTAAGGCAGGTGCTGCCCAGGAAGTTCAGGGTGCGCGATTGTACGCAAGCCAGCTTTGCCTTGCAAGTGTGGCCATTGACCCCACGGGCAGTGCGCCTTGACACGCCGGGACCCGCAACCTAGCATGCCGCGCAACCCTTATGGAGCACCTGTGGCCGATGCAACCCCAAGCTTTCTACCGTGCGGTAGCGGACGACTTCAGCGCCGTTGACGAGATCATCAAGAAGCAGCTGACTTCGCGTGTGCCGCTGGTATCGAAAATCGGCGACTATATTACCTCGGCCGGGGCAAGCGTCTGCGCCCGCTGCTGGTGTTGCTGTGCGGCAAGGCGCTGGGCCGCGAAGGCGACGACCTGCGCCTGCTGGCAGCCACCATCGAGTTCCTGCACACCGCCACCCTGCTGCATGACGACGTGGTCGACATGTCGGGCATGCGCCGTGGCCGCTCCACCGCCAATGCCCTGTGGGGCAACGCGCCAAGCGTGCTGGTGGGCGACTTCCTGTACTCGCGCTCGTTCGAGATGATGGTCGAGCTGGGCTCGATGCCGGTCATGCAGATCCTCTCCAAGGCCACCCGCGTGATTGCCGAGGGTGAAGTGCTGCAGCTGTCGCGCATTCGCGACGCCAGCACCACCGAGGAAGTCTACATGGACGTCATCCGCGGCAAGACCGCCATGCTGTTCGAAGCCTCCACCCACAGCGCCGCCGCACTGGCCGGCGCCAGCGACGAACAGCGCGAAGCCCTGCGTACCTTCGGCGACCACCTGGGCGTGGCCTTCCAGCTGGTCGACGACCTGCTCGACTACAAGGGCGACGCCGAGACCCTGGGCAAGAACGTCGGTGACGACCTGGCCGAAGGCAAGCCGACCCTGCCGCTGATCTACACCATGCGCGAAGGCACCCCGAGCAGGCGGCGCTGGTGCGCCAGGCCATCCAGAAAGGTGGCCTTGAAGACCTGGAGAGCATCCGCAACGCAGTGGAGGCCGCCGGCGCGCTGGAGTACACCGCACAGATGGCGCGTGACTACGTGGCCCGTGCCATCGCCTGCCTGGACGTGCTGCCGGCCAGCGAATACCGCGATGCGCTGGTCGAACTCAGCGAATTCGCCGTCGCCCGCACGCACTGATCCCCTGCCCCGGCCCATCGCTCGATGGGCCTGCTTTTCCTCTGGCCGGCAAAACCCTATACAATGTGGGTTTTCTGCACGTAGTCCTGAGGAACCGTAGTGAGCACTTTGCCACCCTGCCCCAAATGCAACTCCGAATACACCTACGAAGACGCCAGCCAGCTGATCTGCCCGAGTGCGCCCACGAGTGGTCGGCCAGCGGTGAAGCCGAAGCGGCCAGCGACGAAGCGGTGAAGAAGGATTCGGTGGGCAACGTCCTGCAGGACGGCGACACCATCACCGTGATCAAGGACCTCAAGGTCAAGGGCACCTCGCTGGTGGTCAAGGTCGGCACCAAGGTCAAGAACATCCGCCTGTGCGACGGCGACCACGACATCGACTGCAAGATCGACGGCATCGGCCCGATGAAGCTGAAATCGGAATTCGTGCGCAAGGTCTGACCCCTGCCTGCCCGGGGCTGCACTCGCAGCCTCGACCCTACCGCCCGGCGGTAATCGCAAGAAAAATCCAATAGTCACTTGTTATTTTGATAATAAGAATTATTCTCATTGAACGCTTTCAAGGAGAATAGCCATGACTTATCTGATAGACGCCTGGCTTGACCGCCCCCATCCGTACCTGCGCATCCTGCACCGCGAAACCGGCGAGGTATGCGCCGTGCTCGAAGAAGACGCGCTGGGCGAACTGCGCGACCAGGGCGACCTGGATCTTCACGGGTTGAATTCGAGCGAGCCTGTGGTGCTCAAGGAGCTGGTGAGGAATCTGTTCCTGTTCTGCTATGCCCGGGCGTTGCGCCCTGGGGGTGGCGCGCAGTGGAACTGAAAACGCTTCGCCGGCAAGGCCGGCTCCTACACGGGTACGCGCTGACCCTGTAGGAGCCGGCCTTGCCGGCGAAGAGGTATTACAGTACGTCCAGCAGCTCGACGTCGAACACCAGCACGCTGTGCGGCGGGATGCTGCCAACGCCCTGGGCGCCGTAAGCCAGCTCGCTCGGTACGTACAGGCGCCATTTGCTGCCCGCGTTCATCAGTTGCAGGGCCTCGGTCCAGCCAGCGATCACGCCGCCGACCGGGAATTCTGCCGGCTGGCCACGCTCGTAGGAGCTGTCGAACACGGTGCCGTCGATCAGGGTGCCGTGGTAGTGGGTGCGCACGCTGTCTTCACGGCTTGGCTTGGCGCCTTCACCGGCAGTCAGTACTTCGAACTGCAGGCCCGAGGCCAGGGTGGTGATGCCGTCACGCTTGGCGTTCTCGGCCAGGAAGGCCTTGCCTTCGCCAGCGGCCGCTTCGGCCTTGGCAGCCGCTTCGGCCTGCATGATTTCACGGATGACCTTGAAGCTGGCCGACAGGTCTTCTTCGCTGACGCGGCTGGCCTGGCCATTGAAGGCGTCGGTCAGACCGGCCAGGATCGCGTCCAGGTTGACGCCCGGTGGCGGGTTGTCACGCAGCTGGCCACCCAGCTGACGGCCAATGCCGTAGCTGACGCGGGTTTCGTCGGTGGACAGGTTGAGTTCGGACATGTTTCTGCTCCGCTACAGGGCGCACAAAAGCCGCGCCCGCTGTGAAAAGGGCAAGCAGCCTAGCACACTGCGGCAAAGCAGTTCAGCTACCAGGCAGTACGTCGCGGCATCGGCACCTTGAGGTCTTCTTCGGGGGTGCCGTGCAGGCCGCACATCTCGTCCTGCACCGACCAGTGCACCAGGTGCAACGGCACGGCGGGCAAGCCATTGAGCAGGCGCTGGCCATCGACCACCGAGTGCACCTTGAGACGTACCCCCTTGGCATCCAGCAACGGGTGCGCCTTGCCCTTGACCCGGGCCTCGAGCACGAAGTCCCCCCCTTCGATGGCGATCAGGTTCAGTTCGTCCACCCGGCCGGCCCTGGCCTCGCTGTTCAGTTCATGCAGGTTCATTGCGATACCTCGCTACTGGAACATTCCACAGGCCGTTCATTTTTTGTACAGCATCGACCAAAGCACAAGCCAGAAACGCAACCGCCCGTCCGTTATGCAACGGACGGGCGGCTGACAAGGCGTGATACCCCGCAGGTCAGTGCTTGGTCATCTTGTCCAGGTAGCCCATGGCGAACGCCGAGACCACGAAGGTCATGTGGATGATCACGTACCACATCAGGTACTGGGTCTCGATGTTGCGCGCGTCCATGAACACCCGCAGCAGGTGGATGGAGGAGATCGCCACGATCGAGGCGGCCACCTTCATCTTCAGCGAGGAAGAGTCCATCTTGCCCAGCCAGTTGAGCTTTTCGGTGCCTTCGGCGATATCCAGCTGCGACACGAAGTTCTCGTAGCCGGAGATCATCACCATCACCAGCAGGCCGCCCACCAGGGCCATGTCGATCAGCGACAGCAGTACCAGGATGAGGTCGGACTCGGCCAGCGAGAAGACGTTGGGCAGCACATGGAAGATCTCCTGAAAGAACTTCAGCGCCAACGCCAGCAGCCCCAGGGACAGGCCAAAATAGATGGGTGCGAGCAGCCAGCGCGAGGCGTACATCGCATTTTCGATAAAGCGTTCCATTGAGCAGATCACCAGGTGGCTGGAAAAAAACGAGCGCGAGTATAGCAGCCACCTGTGACAGGAAAAGCCCGCGACACGCTGCCACAGGCCAGTGGATGATCCGGTCGGTTCAGGTGTCGGGGTTGGACTGCAGGTCACCCACATGGTGAACCCGTTCGCCGTTGATGCGACGCAGCTGCGCCTGCAGGTGCACGCACCAGATCTGCGGGTCGTCGGCCACCTGGTAGCCGTGCAGGGTCAGGCTGTCGACAATCGCGCTGAGCACCGACTCGGCCACGAACGGCCCGTGAAACGGCCCCTGGGCCTTGATCGCGGAGGGTTGCTCGCCGGCCATGCCGGCGGCGAACAGCAGTGTCCACATGCCGGTGTCACCGGCCAGCGGGCGGATACGGCACTCAATGCGGGTCACCAGGCCCAGGCATTGACGGGTAAGGCTGAGGGTACGCGGCATGGCGACGGTCCTCGGTGAGGCGTTGCGTAGCCTGTGGCCAGGCTGGTTTCGATCCTTTTGCGCACGACGGTCCATGCCTTGAGGATAGAAGAAATCCGCCGGCGACAAGCGGTCGGCGCCGAGCGGTCATGTGCCGTGCGCCGAACTGCCCCCTTCGCCCGTAATGCCGACTCCCACATGTAGGAGCCGGCATTGCCGGCGAAGAACCCAACGCGGTCAGGAAGGCTTCACCTGCGCCAGCGCCTCTTCGGCCTGCTCCTTCTCGGCTTCCTTGAGGTCCTCTTCGCTGATCATCTCGGCAATCACCCGCAACCGCTCGACTACCCGCGCATTGATGCTGCCTTCGGGGAACTCGCCCTCCTCGTTCGGCTGCCCGGCCGGCTCGCCCACCAGCAGGCTCAGGGCCTCGTCGGCCTGGCTGACTGCGTAGACATGGAATTGCCCGGCGCGCACCGCCTGCAGCACGCGCTCGTCGAGCATCAGCGTGGCCACGTTGGCCCGCGGGATGATCGCGCCCTGCTCACCGGTCAGGCCACGAGCCTCGCACAGGCGGAAGAAGCCCTCGATCTTCTCGTTGACCCCGCCCACCGCCTGCACTTCACCGAACTGGTTGATCGAGCCGGTGATCGCAAAGCACTGCTTGAGCGGGGTTTTCGACAGGGCCGAGATCAGCGTGCAGGCCTCGCCCAGCGATGCGCTGTCGCCATCCACATAGCCGTAGGACTGCTCCAGCGCGATGCTGGCCGAAATGGCCAGGGGGAACTCCTGGGCATAGCGGCTGCCCAGGTACCCGGTGAGGATCATCACGCCCTTGGAGTGGATCGGCTGGCCCAGGTTGACCTCACGCTCGATATCCACGATGCCGCTGCCGCCCGGGTACACCGTGGCGGAAATCCGCGCCGGCACGCCGAACGCCGAATCGCCCACCTCCAGCACGGTCAGGCCGTTGCACTTGCCCACCGCCGCGCCTTCGGTGTCGATCAGGATGATCCCGGCCAGCATGTCGTCGAGAATCCGCGCCGATACCCGCCCGGTACGCGTGGCCTTGGCCTTGAGCGCCCGCTCGATGTGCCCGGCGTCGGTCATCTCGTCGTTGGCCAGGTGGCGAATGAAATCCGCCTCGCTGACCAGCTGGAACAGGTCGCCGATGCGCGCCGACAGGCGCCCCTGGTGCTCGGCCAGGCGGGCGCTGTAGGTGGCCAGGCGCGCCACCGCATCGGCGGTCAGCGGGGCCATGCCCTCCTCGCTGGTGCGGGTCTTGAGCAAGCTGGGCGAACTGCTCCAGGCTCTCCTCGACCATGGGAATGTCTTCGTCGAAGTCCACCAGCACCCGGAACATCTCCTGGAAGTCCGGGTCGTGGTCCTGCAGCGCGTAGTACAGCTGGCGGGCGCCGATGATGATCACCTTGACCTGCAGCGGGATCATCTGCGGGGTGAGGGTCACGGTGGCCAGGCGACCGAACTCGCCCAGCGGCGACTCCATCTTCAGCTTGCGCGATTGCAGGGCGCGCTTGAGCGCATCCCACACGAACGGCTCGCCGAGCATCTTCTCGGCTTCCAGAATCAGGAACCCGCCATTGGCGCGGTGCAGCGCCCCCGGGCGCAACTGGCGATAGGTGGTGTACAGCGCGCCCTGGTCGTTGCCGTATTCGATGCGGCCGAACAGGTTGTCGTAGGTAGGGTGCGGCTCGAACACCACGGGCGCACCGCCGCTGGCGTGATGGCCGACCACCAGGCTGGGGGCGTACTGCTCTTCGAGCATCTTGCGCGCCACGGCGTCGGTCTTGCTGTCGTCGACCAGTTGCTCGACCACGGTGCGCAGCAGGTTGACCTGCATGGCCTGCAGGTAGGCGCACACCGCGGCGTTCTCGGCGTATTTCTCCGACAGCGGGCCAGCAAGGGCTGCAGGGCCAGGGTGATGGTTTCTTCGTTGAGCTGGCGCAGCTGGTTGTTCGACTCGCGCTTCCACTGCGGCAGGCTGGCGAGCTCTTCGTTGAGGCGCTCTTCCAGCGCGGCGATGTCCTCGTGGAAGCGCTCGCGCTCGGCCTCAGGCAACTGGGCGAACTCGGCCTCATCCAGCGCCTTGCCATCGGCCATGGGGGTGAAGGCGACGTTGCTGCTGTCGCGGTACAGGGCCACGTCCTTTTCCAGCGAGGCGCGCTCGATCACATCCAGGGCACGGTCGTAGCGCTGGTTGAAGGCGCGGTCGATGGCGCTTTTCTTCTGCTGATAGGACGGGTGCTCGAACACCGCCGGAAAGGTCGCCAGCAGGTTGTCGATCAGGCCCCCGATATCGGCGATGAAGGCCCCGGCACTGCCGGCCGGCAGCTCGAACGCCTTGGGCTCGCGGGGCTCGTCGAAGTTGTTGACGTACAGCCAGTCGGACGGCGTCTGCAGGCGCTTGCCTTCTGCCTTGAGGTAGCGCTTGACGAACGAGAAGCGGCCGGTGCCCGGCTCGCCCATGACAAACACGTTGTAACCGGGGCGTGGCATGGCGACGCCGAACTGCAAGGCTTCGACTGCACGTTCCTGGCCTAGCACACCGCGAAAGGGCTCCAGATCATTGGTGGTGGAAAAATCGAACTGTTCAGCGGAAAACGGCCGGGTCAGGGCTTCGGGCGCAAGACGCAGGCTCGCAGCAACAGGATCGGGCATCGGGCTTCCTTACTTCGGCGGGGCGGATGACGGCATTCTGGCGCCGCCTGCGCCCGGCTTGCAAGGCTCTTCAACGCTTTAGCGCGCAGGGTCGAAAACCTGCTCCGCGTCAATTATTTCAAGCAATCTTTTGCAATTAATCACGGAACCCTTAGATCGTGCCTAAACTCCAAACTGCGCGGCTGGGTAAACAACCGACCCGTCCTGGCAACTAGTCCTACAGACATGCCAGATAACCCTGACCTTTGGTTTGAACATCAGAAAGAGAACAATGCTATGAAACGGATTCTTCTGGGTACTCTGTTCACCGCGGTTTCGCTCAACGCCATGGCCCAGGCGCCAGGCGGCCCGGACTGCGGCTGGGGCAACATGCTGTTCGAGGGCCAACGCGGCACGCCGGCTCACTTCCTCGCATCCACCACCAACGGTACCTCGGGCAACGCCACCTTCGGCATGACCTCGGGCACCAACGGCTGCTCCACCAATGCGTCGCTGACCTATGGCGGCAAATCCTGGTTCGCCATGAATGGCATGATGAACGAGCTGTCCGAAGACATGGCGCAAGGCCAGGGCGAAGCACTGACCACCTACGCGGTGGTACTGGGCGTCGCACCGGAAGACCGTGCGCACTTCGCGGCCGTGACCCACCAGCACTTCCAGGAAATCTTCACCACAGCCGACGCTACCGCTGAAGATGTTCACACCAACACCCTCGCCGTCCTGAAAAGCGACGCCCGTCTGGCCAAATACGCAACCCCGGCCTAAGCTCGGCACACCCGCCCCGACCACGGGGCGGGTTTGTTTGCCCGCCTCTATCGGCATCATTCAGACGTAGTTGCCCGACATGCTCAAACGCCTTGCCTACCTGGCGCTCTGTGCCTGCGCCCCGCTGCACGCTGCTACCGTGCTGGACGATGCTCGTCTGCACGCACTGGCCAACGACCGCTACTGGATCTCCCTGGGCCATTACGAAACCGCCAAGCTCGGCGGATGGCGCAGCTACGTGGACGACCCCAAATTCTTCCTGGCCAAGGACGGTGCGCACCACCCTGACCAGGAACTGCGCGCCACCTATGAGGCGCTGTACGCCCCGGCCAGCCTGGGCGACCAGCACGCGCAATGCGTATTCCCGGCGCGCACCCGCTGGCTGCGCGAGCAGTTGCAGCTCACCGACCTGCCGGCGCCGGACTGCAAGGCCTACACCCAGTGGTACTCGGACGTGTCGCCGCACAGCGCGGTGATGATCTTCCCGGCCGCCTACCTGAACAGCCCCTCGTCGATGTTCGGGCACACGCTGCTGCGTATCGACCAGGCCGACGTGCAGAGCGACAACACCGCACTGCTGAGCTACGCGATCAACTTCGGCGCCTACATCGAGGGCAACGACAACAGCATCCTGTATGCCTGGAAGGGCCTGATGGGCGGCTACCCCGGCCTGTTCGCGCTGGTGCCCTACCAGGAGAAGCTGTCCGAATACCGCAGCCTGGAAAACCGCGACCTGTGGGAATACCGGCTGAACCTCACGCCCGAGGAAACCGGGCGCATGGTCGAGCACATCTGGGAACTCAAGCAGATCCAGTTCGACTATTTCTTCTTCGACGAAAACTGCTCGTATCGCCTGCTCGAACTGCTGCAGGTGGCACGGCCGAGCCTGGACCTGACCTCGCAGTTCCCGCTCACGGCGATCCCCACCGACACGGTCAAGGCGGTGAAACAGTCCGGGCTGGTGGCGCGTACCGACTACCGCCCATCGCGCGAGCGCGAACTGCTGGAGCGGGCCAAACCGCTGGACCATGCCGAACAGCAGCAGGTGCTGGCCGTGAGCGCCGACACCGCGCAGCTGCAGAGCCCCGCCTTCACCGAGCTGCCGCGCGAGCGCCAGGCGCTGGTGCAGGACGCCGCCTATCGCCTGGAGCGCTACCGCGCCAATGGCCTGGAGCGCGACCCGGAGCGGGCCAGGCGCAGCTTCGAGTTGCTGCGCGCGATCAACCGCAACCCGCCACCACCGTTGCAGATCGAACGCCCCGGGCTGCCGGAGGACGGCCACGAGTCGCGCACCTGGCAGCTGGGCGTGGGTACCCGAGAAGACCGGGCCTTTGCCGAGTACGGGCTGCGCATGGCCTATCACGACCTCAACGACAACGCCTACGGCTTCCCGCTGGGGCGCAGATCGAGATCCTGCAACTGAAGGTGCGCCAGTACGAACACAACGACTGGCAGGTGCAGCGCCTGGACCTGGCCACGATCCGCTCGCTGACGCCGCGCAACGACCTGCTCAAGCCGTGGTCGTGGCAGGTGGCCGGCGGGTTGGAACGGGTGCTGGGCAAGCATGAGAACGAGGTGCTGGTCAGCCATGTGAATGGCGGCGCCGGGGGCACCTGGCAGTTGGGCCAGGACATGCTCGGGTTTGCCCTGGGCACGGTGCGGGTGGAGCACAACAATGACTTTGCCGGGTTCATCGCACCCGCGGCAGGGTTCAACACCGGCGTGCTGTGGCGCAACGGGCTGGGCAACCTGAGCCTGGAGGCCAAGGGCGACTACTTCACCAATGGCGAGGTCCGCCGCAGCCTGAGCCTCAACCAGCAGTGGGAACTGTCGCGCAACCTGGGCCTGCGCCTGAGTGCCAGGCGCGAGTTCAGCCAGCTGGCGACGGCGCAGAACGAGGTGATGCTCGAGGTGAAGTGGTACAACTACTGAAGTCATCGCGGGTCAAGCCCGCTCCCACAAGGGCAGTGAGAAACCTTGTGGGAGCGGGCTTGACCCGCGATGCGATCCAATTGTTTGACATCTTTTTGACCTCTCTTGCACACACCAGCACCTAGACTTCCCCCCAACAGGTGGAGAGTTCGAACATGCGCGGGCACTGGGTACTGGTGGCAATGATGCTGGGCGGTTGCGCCAGCACCCACGATCAACTGATCGAGCAAGGCTACCCTGCCCACTACGCCGACGGCTTCCAGGCCGGTTGCAGCAGCGGCCACCAGGCCGCAGGCGTGATGATGGGCGAGTTTCGCAAGGACGTGCCGCGCTATCTGCACGACCGCCAGTACGAGACCGGCTGGGACGACGGCTTTCGCCAGTGCCAGGCCATGCAGCAGAGCCAGGACCAGGACACCTACCGCAGCCGCCACTGGGACGAGCGCGATCAGCAGTGGCAGCAGGAAAAGGACCGCGACGCCGCCCGCGCCTATCGACGCCAATAGGTCGCCCTCGAACATTCGATGCAACCGGTGACCGCGCATCATGGTCTTCCTACAAAGGAGGCCAACCATGAGCCGAGCATTCGTCAACGAAGACCAGGCCGCCGATCAGGCCAATCAACCGGTAGAGCGGCGCATCAGCGAACAACCCAACCACGTCACCGCCCAGGGCCTGACCCTGCTCAAGCAGCGGGTCAGCGAACTGGAGACCCTGCGCAGCACGCTGCTGGGCGACCCCGACAAACAACGCCTGGCCGAGGTCGAGCGCGACCTGCGCTACTTCAGCGCCCGCGTGCAGAGCGCCCAGGTGGCCGCACCCGCCACCTCGCAGAGCAAGGTGCAGATCGGTAGCCGGGTGGTGTTTGTCGATGAAGAAGGCCGCCAGCATGAAGTGCAACTGGTCGGCGAAGACCAGGCCTATGCCGCCAGTGGCCTGATCAACTGGGGGCACCCCTGGGCCGGGCACTGCTGGGGGCAGCGCCCGGTGACGAGGTGCTGTGGCGACGACCGGCGGGTGATCAACTGATCGAGGTCGTCGCCATCGAGCCGCAGGCCTAGACCACGCCCTGGGCCAGCATGGCGTCGGCAACCTTGACGAAGCCGGCGATGTTGGCGCCCTTGACGTAGTTGATGCGGCCGTTCTCTTCGCCGTAGTACACACAGGCATGGTGGATCGACTGCATGATGTTGTGCAGCTTGCTGTCCACCTCGCCGGCCGTCCACAGCAGGCGCATGGCGTTCTGCGACATCTCCAGGCCGCTGACGGCCACGCCACCGGCGTTGGAGGCCTTGCCCGGGGCGAACAGGATACCGGCCTCGATGAAGAGGTCCACGGCGTCCAGGGTGGTCGGCATGTTGGCGCCTTCGGCCACGCAGATGCAGCCGTTGCGCAGTAGGGTGCGTGCGTCTTCGGCGTCCAGCTCGTTCTGGGTGGCGCACGGCAGGGCGATGTCGCAGGCCAGGCTCCAAGGGCGCTGGCCGGCGCGGAACTCCAGGCCGAACTCGCCGCCCAGCTCGCTCAGGCGGCCGCGCTTGACGTTCTTGAGCTCCATCAGCGCATCCCACTGCGCATCGTTCAGGCCGGCTTCGCAGTACAGGGTACCCTCGGAGTCGGACAGCGAGATGACCTTGCCGCCCAGGTCCATGACCTTGCGCGCGGCATATTGCGCCACGTTGCCGGAGCCGGAGATGGCCACACGGCGACCGTCGATGCGCAGGCCGTCGCGCTTGAGCATTTCTTCTGCGAAGTACACGCAGCCGTAGCCGGTGGCTTCGGGGCGAATCAGGCTGCCGCCGTAGTTCATGCCCTTGCCGGTCAGCACCGAGGTGAACTGGTTGGCCAGGCGCTTGTACTGGCCGAACAGGAAGCCGATTTCGCGACCACCTACGCCGATGTCACCGGCCGGCACGTCGAGGTCGGCGCCGATGTGGCGGTACAGCTCGCTCATGAATGCCTGGCAGAAGCGCATGACTTCGGCGTCGCTCTTGCCCTTGGGGTCGAAGTCCGAGCCGCCCTTGCCGCCGCCCATGGGCAGCGAGGTGAGGGAATTCTTGAGTACCTGTTCGAAGGCCAGGAACTTCAGCACGCCGAGGTTCACCGAAGGGTGGAAACGCAGGCCGCCCTTGTATGGGCCGATGGCGCTGCTCATCTGGATGCGGTAGCCACGGTTGACACGCACCCTGCCCTTGTCGTCGACCCACGATACACGGAACAGAATGGCCCGCTCCGGCTCGACCATGCGTTCGAGAATACCGGCCTGCAGGTAGTGCGGGTTGGCTTCGAGGAAGGGCCACAGGCTGCGCAGTACCTCTTCCACGGCCTGATGGAACTCGGGCTGGGCAGGGTCGCGTTTTTGCAGGCGTGCGAGGAAGTCTTCGACGGATTCGATCATTTAGACATTCACCAGATAGAGTTGGACTTATTAGTTTTTTCAGGACTTTACCAAGAACCACTCGCACCGCAACAGGGCAAAATGTCGTTTTTATGGAAATAAATGGTGCATTTCTATAAATGTATACACCTTCGCCGGCAAAGCCGGCTCCTACAGCAGGCCGCACAACCCTGTAGGAGCCGGCCTTGCCGACGAAGCATGCGAAGCGTATTTCAAGCAAAAAAAACGGGGCCCGAAGGCCCCGTTTCAGTGCAAGACCGTGAAGGTCATGCCAGTTTCTTGTGCCGTACCCGGTGCGGCTGGGCAGCGGCTTCACCCAGGCGCTTCTTGCGATCGGCTTCGTACTCGGTGTAGTTGCCTTCGAAGAACACCGCCTGCGAATCGTCTTCGTAGGCCAGGATGTGGGTAGCCACACGGTCAAGGAACCACCGATCGTGAGAGATCACGATAGCGGCGCCCGGGAAGTCCAGCAGGGCTTCCTCCAGCGAACGCAGGGTTTCGACGTCGAGGTCGTTGGACGGTTCGTCGAGCAGCAGCACGTTGCCGCCCTCTTTGAGCGTCAACGCCAGGTGCAGGCGGCCACGCTCACCACCGGAGAGGTCCTTGACGAACTTCTGCTGGTCGCCGCCCTTGAAGTTGAAGCGCCCCACGTAGGTACGCGCCGGGATCTCGTAGTTGCCGATGCGGATCTGGTCGGAACCGTCGGAGATCTGCTGGAACACGGTCTTGCCGCCGTCCAGGTCTTCGCGGCTCTGATCGACGCAGGCCAGTTGCACGGTTTCACCGATCTCGATGCTGCCCGAGTCCGGTTGCTCCTTGCCCATCAGCATGCGGAACAGGGTCGATTTACCGGCGCCGTTACCGCCGATCACACCGACGATGGCGCCTTTTGGCATGCTGAACGACAGGTTGTCGATCAGAACGCGGTCGCCGTAGCCCTTGGTGACGTTCTTGAACTCGATGACCTTGTCACCCAGACGCGGGCCGGCCGGGATGTAGATCTCGTTGGTTTCGCTGCGCTTCTGGAATTCCTGCGACTGCATTTCTTCGAAGCGTTGCAGACGCGCCTTGGATTTGGACTGGCGGGCCTTGGCGCCTTTGCGCACCCATTCCAGTTCTTCCTTCATGGCCTTTTCATGGGCCGACTGCTGCTTGGATTCCTGGGCCAGGCGGTCCGACTTGGCTTCCAGCCAACCCGAATAGTTGCCCTCGTAAGGAATACCGGCGCCGCGGTCGAGCTCCAGAATCCAGCCGGCGACGTTGTCCAGGAAGTAACGGTCGTGGGTAATCGCGACCACGGTGCCCGGAAGTCGTGCAGGAAGTGCTCCAGCCAGGCGACCGAGTCGGCATCCAGGTGGTTGGTCGGTTCGTCGAGCAGCAGCATGTCGGGGGCCGACAGCAGCAGGCGGCACAGGGCCACGCGGCGCTTCTCGCCACCGGACAGGTGTTCGACCTTGGCGTCCCAGGCCGGCAGGCGCAGCGCGTCGGCGGCGACTTCCAGCTGGCGCTCGAGGTTGTGACCGTCGCTGGCCTGCAGGATCGCTTCCAGCTTGGCCTGTTCGGCGGCCAGCTTGTCGAAGTCGGCGTCCGGGTCGGCATAGGCGGCGTAGACCTCGTCCAGGCGGGCCTGGGCGTCCTTGATCACGCTGACGGCCTCTTCGACCACTTCACGCACGGTCTTGGTGGGGTCCAGTTGCGGCTCTTGCGGCAGGTAGCCGACATTCAGATCGGGCATCGGACGCGCTTCGCCGTCGAACTCGGTGTCGACGCCGGCCATGATTTTCAGCAGGGTGGATTTACCCGAACCGTTGAGGCCGAGCACGCCGATCTTGGCGCCGGGGAAAAAGGACAGCGAAATGTTCTTGAGGATTTCCCGCTTCGGCGGCACAACTTTGCTCAGCCGATGCATGGTGTAGACGTATTGAGCCAAAACGTGAGCTCCAGTAAGTAGGTCAATCAAAGGAGCTGATTGTAGACACAATTGGGTACCCCGGCCATCGTCGCGACTGGCGGTGCGGCCGGGGGGGAAAGTGCACGTTGCGGGCAATGCCTAGCTGATGACTGCGCCCTTGGGGCCACTGGCGATCAGCGCGGCGCCGCAGGCGGTCTTCATGCCATCCAGCGCCACGGGCGTACCGCCGACGCTGTAGGTGCTGCTGCCCTCGGCAATGGGAAATACCCCTTTGCACAGGGGGCAACTGACGCTGTGCCCTACCCCGGCAATCGGCTTGCCATTGAGGTTGGTGTTGGAAAAGGCTTCGAGTACCACGCCACCGTGGGTGGTGGCATCGCCCAGGCGAACAATGTCTTTCATGAGGTGGGTCCGTCCTTGTGTGATGGGATGTATTACGTGTGGAGGTGCAGGCCTTTGCACTCACGTCCGATGGTGCCTGATTGGAAGAGGGCTGAACATCAACATGCCGTTGCATGTCGTGGGAACGCGGGCGTCATCGAGCGGGTATCACGCTGGGCAGCCCAGATCCTCATAGTCGCTGTCAAACATTCAAGCCATCCAGGGCTACTGATGATCGTTAAGGAGCAGGATCAACGCTACTCAGCCACTGCTCAAAGTCATCCGCAACACGGCGGGCACTGCCCGTTTCATGATCCCACAACACCACGGCAGGCTCGCCTGAGGCGCCTTGCGCGTCATAATCGAAGCAATAATAATCACCTGTTCCAAACTCTGCGAAGGGCAACAGCGGTGCAAAACGCTCAGGCGATTGCGAGAAATTTTCCAGCCACGCCTGCCACCCTGCGGTGTAATTTCGGACGATCGAGTCCCAGGTCTTCCTCGGGTCTCGGCTGTCGAACACGGGGAACACCACCAGGCCACCCAGTGACCGTCCATTGTTGGCAAGCAGCCAGCGGGAAAAGGATGTGGGGAACGTTCTGTTCAGTTCCTTCTCTGCAGAAGCGATTGCAGAAAGCGTTGTGCCGATGACACGCGTTTTTGACATTCGGTTTCGATGTCCATCACTGGAGGCTACAAGAATCCCGCGTTGAGCACTGTATTGGTGGCCCTGACTCACGTCCAGAAGATCATCGTGCAGCAAGTAGTGATTCAAGCAGGTTTTCAACACGTCTGAGGACACTGCGCTGTCCTGCGAATATGCCAGATCGGTAACACCCTGAAACGGCTCCATCATGTAACAGAATTTGAGATCCAACTCCTTGGCACGCTATGGCCTGGTCGATCACGCCGCATGAGGTCGCTTGTATTTTCGTTCACATGCCAGTAACTGCTTTCGGACCTGCACACCGTTGTGCAACCGGTGGCTCAGGTTGCCCCGCTCGTCATAGGTGTAATGCGTGCCCGCATATTCGCGCAGCAGGTTGTCCATCAACCGGTTACGCCTGGGCGCACGCTCCAGCGGCCGCGTCGGTTCGTGGTGCTTGTCATCCAGCAGGTTGCCGGCCGGGTCGAAGGCGAAGGTCTCCACCCCCAGGCGGCTGGTGGCCTGCAACAGGCGGCCAATCGGATCGTACTGGTAGGCCAGATGACCACGCCGGGTGTCAGGGATGTCGGTCAGTTGCCCGATGGCCTATTAGCAGCTACTCAGCCACCATCCAGAAGCCCCCCAGTGGGTCTACTTCCCCCCACTGATAACGCGCCGAGAACGGCCTAAAATTTTTCAAGATGAGCAAGTAGCTTCTGAGGATTGAACGCCAGATGCCCACGACAGTGACAATAAATCGACACATCCCCGATACCCCGTAGCATCTGACATCCTCCAAGACCACTAGCTCGCTTAGAGTGCCAGATACTTAACCGCCACCTGCATCACCACTCACGTACCAATTACTTCTCTTTAATCAACATAGGAAAGAGCAGCTTAATACCTTTAAAAAATACCTCGACTTCAAACTCAAACTACCGGAATCGAGTGCCCCAAATTCCTCACCACCAAACACTCAACGAAAGCATTATCACTCAAATCTGCTGCACTCAAATCATTTATCAACTCTTCACACCAACTTACTTCAGCCGCAATAAACATACCAACATCTTCTCCCAACACATCAATTGCGTCAAAATTTTTTTCAACCGCAAAGCGTGCCATCTCTCTATTTTTTTCCACTAAGTATGAAATACAGTAGGACGTACTGATTATTGCACACTGGGCTTGATCGGCCAGTTCATCATCATAATCTTCTGTATCCGGGATAGCGGAATACACCCTATTGTAAATTAACTCCAACCGACTCTTCCCCCCACCTTCAAGAAGTTCAAATAACTCCCTCAGCGCATCCGAATTAGCATTAACACCACCCAAGTATTTTTTGCAAAACTTATCATATATACCCTCCATCCTTTGAGCGCCTAACAAACAGAACAAAGCAATTTTCTCATCTGGCAACCCAAACAACAAATCATAGCTAAATTTCATTACAGCCTCCGCTTACTTTTCTTTCCAGTAAAAGGTGTATCAGTAGTCACTTTTCCATCTCGCATTATGGTTTCACAGTCCAAGCATACTCCCCTGTTAGCATCCACATGAGTAGCACCAGCATTGATAAGGGCTTCCTCAGCATGTCCAACTCCATTTACAACAGCCAAACCTTTTTCCTCAGCAAATTCCCGTTGAACTCTTGGGACTTTCTTATCACTTGGCGCTATCCCCATACTGCCGTCAGGCATCACCCCGACAGCAGTGGACTTAAATCTTTGCGCTGTAGGATCCAGCACCGCGTGTGCGTCATCTGCGAGTTGTCGGGTGGGGCCATCAAACGGTTGCGCTTTGGCGTGCGCTCCAGCGGCCGCGTCAGTTCGTGGTGCTTGTCGTCCAGCAGGTTGCCGGCCGGGTCGAAGGCGAAGGTCTCCACCCCCAGCCGGCTGGTGGCCTGCAACAGGCGGCCAATCGGGTCGTACTGGTAGGCCAGATGACCACGACGGGTGTCGTGGATGTCGGTCAGCTGGCCTACCGCGTCGTACTGATACTCACGCTTGAGCAGGGTCGATTTGCCGTCCTGGCTGCCCAGCAGCTGTTCCTGCAGGCGCCCCGCCGGGTCCCACGCCTGAGTCTGGCTCAACCTGTTGCCCTGATGCCGCACAACCTCGCGGTGCAGGTCATCGCGCTCGTAGGCCAGCAGTTCATGCTGATCGACCGTCATGCCCAACAGATGACCGCTACCGTAGGTCAGCCAGCTGACCTTGTGCCCGTCCGGACGAGTGGTGGAGGTACGCAGGTTGAGGGCGTCGTACTCGTGCTGCCACACCGCGACCATCGGGCTGCCGGTGGCCAGGTAGTGTTGGTGTCACGAACGAGGTTGCCGGCCTCGTCATGCAACCACTGCAGTTTGCTCGCGGCGTTGATGACCTGGACCAGCCTGCCGTCGTAGGCGAAGGTTTCTTCCTCGCGCTGTTCGCCCCGGCTGGGGATGCGGGAGGTGAAGCGCCTAACGGGGTCGAGATAACGTGAGCGCCGCGTCCACCGTTTGAGCCTCCCGGAGCATAGCCGACTCGCTCATTTCAGAGCGTAAGGTGTCGGCAGGTTTTTGCCCGAATTCGTCACCGCAATGGAACCGGCAATCGGCGCGTGAGAGGCCGAAGCTTTTCACGATCCTTCCAGAGCCCCGGAAAAACTTCAAACTTAAGATCGTCTCTATTTACACCTGTATCGTAATAGCGAGCCAATCTGTCGGAAAGATCAAGATCACCCCACATATTTGTAAGCTCATACGTTTCAATAATCTCTCGATCATCATAAACCGACAGATCGTGTTTTATTACCGGAGCCCCATATGTTTCTGGATTCTCAACCTCTCCTACGTCTATAAGTCTTCCACCATAAAAAGAAAACGTTTCTCGACCACCTTTAAAGTGCGCCCATCCAATGACGTATACGGCTTTAGCCAGTAGCGCTGAAGTTTGAGGAATCGAGATTGAATTCCCTCCACAGAAATTTTACGCACACCTAAATTTTTTGTACCACAGCCCCAACAAAGACTTGAAAAAGCGCTTCAACCCCACTCCAATCGATGTCATCCCAGTAATCATCCTCTCGAAAAACATCATAGATACAAAGAACGGTCTTCCCAGTCATTCTAGCGACGGTATAAAGATTCTCCCTAACCTTGATTACAATGAAATGGCCAGATTTCCATACGATTCTTTTTTTCAAATCACCCACCCCTTAGTTAGAGCTCGCATACTACAGACCCGCCGAAGCCTTGAGAATCCAAATGTCGATTAGCGGCATCAGTATATTCTTGACGTCTTTTGTTATTCTTCCCAACCGGATTCTGTTTGTTTGCAGTTCCGTCTAGCCCATCGTTTTCCACGAAATAATGCTGCTCTAGTCCTCTGGCAGTGTCCTTTCCACCCTGACCATACCCACGATATACAACCTCCGGCGCGGTCCCCCAAAGCGCTCATAATTTCCGCCATATCGATACTTTACAACATCCACACCGACTCTATCCCCAGGCATACTTGCATAACCTATATACGGCTTACCTGTCTGCTGATCAATTGCTTGATACGTAACATGCGTCGCCGTTGCTGGATTTCCGGCAAGACCTAATGGATCGATCCAGTAAACCGGATTCGGCGTATACGCAAACAGGTTCAACCCGCCCGCATATCCAATCGGATCCTGCCCAACAAACCGCCCAACCGCCGGATCATAGTACCGATACCGGTTGTAGTGCAGGCCAGTCTCATGGTCGTGATACTGGCCCTGGAAGCGGATCGGGTTGTTCAACCCCACCTGTTTCGCCCAGGCCGAACGCTCTTGTTTCACCTGCCCCACGCCTTGTACTGCGCCGACCACGCCACGTCGCCGTTGTGGTCGGTCAGCTCCATCGGCGTACCCAGGTGGTCACACTGGTACCAGGCAATCGCATCAAAGGGTTGTGGCGAGGCCGCTTGCTGCCAGAGCGGGTCCTGGTCGATGTCGTAGGGGCGGTTGCTCCAGTCCGGCTCCTTGTACAACCGTATCGGGGCCTTGCGCAGAGCCTGCGCCACCGGCACAAAGCTGCCCGGTTCGTACAGGTAGTGCACCGTGCGCCCGGTGTGACCTTCATCCTGCGCAGGCGAGCTTTCCCAGGCGAGGGTGTCGCCGTCCCAGCCGAACAGGGTGAAGCCGCAGTTCATCTCGCGCTGGCGCTTGGCTCGCTCCAGCTGGTTCCAGCCAGTACCGGCTTCAGGTTTGTTCCAGTAATGCGCCGTCGAGTGCTTGTGCAAGCGTCGCCCAAGGGCGTCATAGCTGTACTCGACCTTGAGCTTGTCGTCGCTGTAAGCCTGCAAGCGGTCGAACAGGTCCCAGGTGAACCGGGCCTGCACACCGTTGTGCAACCGATGGCTCAGGTTGCCCCGCTCGTCATAGGTGTAATGCGTGCCCGCATACTCGCGCAGCAGGTTGTCCATCAAACGGTTACGCCTGGCGTGCGCTCCAGCGGCCGCGTCGGCTCGTGGTGCTTGTCGTCCAGCAGGTTGCCGGCCGGGTCGAAGGCGAAGGTCTCCACCCCCAGGCGGCTGGTGGCCTGCAACAGGCGGCCAATCGGGTCGTACTGGTAGGCCAGATGACCACGACGGGTGTCGTGGATGTCGGTCAGCTGGCCTACCGCGTCGTACTGATACTCACGCTTGAGCAGGGTCGATTTGCCGTCCTGGCTGCCCAGCAGCTGTTCCTGCAGGCGCCCCGCCGGGTCCCACGCCTGAGTCTGGCTCAACCTGTTGCCCTGATGCCGCACAACCTCGCGGTGCAGGTCATCGCGCTCGTAGGCCAGCAGTTCATGCTGATCGACCGTCATGCCCAACAGATGACCGCTACCGTAGGTCAGCCAGCTGACCTTGTGCCCGTCCGGACGAGTGGTGGAGGTACGCAGGTTGAGGGCGTCGTACTCGTGCTGCCACACCGCGACCATCGGGGTGCCGGTGGCCAGGTAGTGCTGGTGTTCACGAACGAGGTTGCCGGCCTCGTCATGGAACCACTGCAGTTTGCTCGCGGCGTTGATGGCCTGGATCAGCCTGCCGTTGCCGTCGTAGGCAAAGGTTTCTTCCTCGCGCTGGTCACCCTGGCTGGCCACGCGGGAAATGAGACGGCCGACGGGGTCGAAGGTGACGTCGAGGCGGCGTTGCCCGACGTGGGTGGAGGTCAGGCGCCCAGTGTTCGTGTCGTACTGGTAGCGCGTGGTGAGGCCGTCGAAGCCGCTCTCTTCCAGCAACCGCCCGACCGGGTCGTAGCGGAAACTGGCGTGGCTTTCGTTTTCGTTTTCCAGGCCCGTGAGGCGGCCCAGTTTGTCCCAGCGATAACGCAGGGTGTTTTCGGCCGCGTCGACCCGCTCGGCCAGCAAGCCAGCGACGGTGTAGGTCCATGTGGTGCAGCGGTCGAGGGCATCGACGTGGGCCAGCAGGCGACTCTCGGCATCGCGCTCGAAGCGCTCTTCGGTCCTGTCCGGATGGATGACCAGGGCGAGCTGGCCGGCCTTGTACGTGTACTGGGTCTTGTTGCCGGCGGCATCGGTGAACTGCACCAACTGCCCGATATCGTCATAGGCCCATTTGCTGGTCTTGCCCGAGCAGTCGGTGTACTCGACCAGTTGCCCGGCGTCGTTGTACACCAGCGCCTTTTCGTTGCCGTTGGCGTCCTTGATCGCCTTGACCAGACCGGAGGGTGTGTAGGCGAACTCGGTCTTGTTGCCCAGCGGGTCGACGGTTTCGCTGAGGTTGCCCTTGAGGTCGTACTGGCGTTCCCACACACCGGCCTCGGCGTCGCGGATCCTGATCGGGCGACGGCGGTCGTCGTAGGCAAAGTGAACCTGGCTGTGGTCGGCACGGATATGCCGCACCACGCTGCCTTGCTCGTCGTAGTCGTAACGGTCTTCGCTGCCATCGACGTGGACATGCCGAACGATGTGCTTGCGCTCGTCGCGAAAGATCCACTCCGAGCGCTCGTCGGGGTAACGCACACGGTACAGATGTCCAAGGATGTCGTAGTAGTACCAGGTCTCCTGGCCATGGGCGTCGGTGACGTAGGTGAGCCGAATGTTTTCGTCCCATTCCAGACGCGTGTCGTAGCTACCGTCATCGGCCCACTCGTGGATGGCCTTGGCATCGAACGCACTGCCATTCCACTCCAGGTTCATGCCCCGACCGGTACGGTCGGTGTAACGGGTTACCAGGTGGTTCTGGTACTGGTAGTGCCAGGTGGCGGCGTACTCGTCCTGCGCGGCAATCAGGTCGCCGTGGTCATCGTAGTGGTAGGCGCACAGCTGGCGCAGCGGTTGCCCGTCGTGCATTTCCCACAGGCCGGTGAGGTGGCCGTGGTCATCGATCAGGGTGCCCAGGTGACGGTGCACGTCACTCATGTCGCCCTGAAAGGTGATGATGTCGGACAGCACCGGGCGCCCATCGTGGCGGTGCTCGTAATGCAGCATGCAACCGGCGTCGTTCTGCAGCAGGATCTTCTGCAAGTAAAAGCGCTCGCCCACGCGCAGGTAATACTCCTTGCGATCAAAACCGCGGCAGATCACCAGCTCGTCTTCACGACTGCGAACCAGCAGCAGGTCCTCGATGGCGTTGTACTTCGACTTCTCGACCTTGGGCAGGTCGAACGCGTGGCTGCGGCCATCGTGGTCATGAAACAGCAGGCCCATGTCGACCACATCGATACGTGTGGTGAACTCAGTGATCCATCGCGCACCCAGGCTGCCCTGATCGTACTCGGCCAGGCGTGAGTGGTAGATACGCTGCCACTCGATGGGGAAGGCACCCGGCAGAACAAAGTCGGTATGAATGATGAACTCGGAGCCCAACGAAAAACTGATCGCGTGGTTCGAGTGGCTTTTCGGTTCCGGAGGACATCTGCGGCGCGTGGGGCTGGGAGTAGACGTCGCCTCATGCTGCCTGGCCGTCGCCCCCAGCTCCCCCTTGGGTTTCTCCCGCTCCACCTGGGTCACGGTGCCGGCTTGCTCACGCCCGACTGCCCGTTCTTGTTGCGCTTGCGAAAGCCCTTCACGGCGCCGTCCAGCACATTGAGCATCGAACCGATGCTCATCGCCAGCGACGGGTCCGCCAGCCTGTTCAACTGGCGCGCCAACTCCGGCCCCAGCTTGCGCAACTGCCCGGTCTGGGCCAGTACCTGAGCCTTGATGTCATCCGACACCAGCTTGCTCACGGCGCTGTTCACCACCCCCTTGCCCGCAGCCTTGCAGGCACTGTGCATCGCACCGAAGATATTCCTGATCGCCGCCCTGGGGCTGTGCGTGAGCTGGTCGCCAGCCGCAGACAATTGCTGGCTCATCGCCGTGCGGTCGCTCCTGGCATCGAGCTGGCCGGTGGCCACGGCGTCCAGGCCGTCGGCGATTTCGCCGAGCATCTGGGTGCCCTTCGCACCCGCCGCGTCAAGAATCTCGGCCAGCCTGGGCTTGGCCTGGGTGACGAAGTCGTCGATGGTGCCGGCGATGGTGGCGTTCAATGGCCGATCAGCACCTGGATAAGCGAGTCGCCGAGCAGCATCTTGGCGCTGTTGCGCAGTTCCTGGCGCACCAGGAACAACGTCGGGCGCAGGCTCATGCGCGCGGCCGCCATGGTCGGCGGTGCCGGCAGTACGCCGATCAGGTTGATGCCCAGGCTGACCCAGTCCAGCACCTCGCGCTGCTTGCTCTTGACCAGGGTGACCACGTCCCCCAGTGCATCCACCAGGGCCATGATGTTGCCCACCACCGGCAAGGCGCCGGCCACGGACTTGATGCGCTCCAGGGTGACGGTGCCACCGCTGATCGATTGCAGCCAGGCGTCGAATTCGGCGGCGCCGCGGCCCACGTCCTTGGCGTCGATGGTGTTGAGCGGGGCGACCGCGACCTGGGGTTCGCGGGGTTTGGCGGACTCGCTCATGCCAGCACCTCGCGGCTGGCCAGAGCCTTGGCCGGGCTGCTCGGCAAGGTCGGCTGGGCCAGACCGGGCAAGGTCTTGAGCGCCCTTGCCGCTTCCAGCGACGCCGCTGCGCCGGGCACCACGCTACTGGCCAGGCCGGCCATCGCGGCAGGCTCGCCCTTGAGTGCAGCGCCCACCTGCTGTGCCTGCTGCAAGGCCGCCTGGCCACTTCTGGCCAGTTGCAGCCCGCTGCCCGCAAGCGCCTTGCCATCGTCCATCACTGCAGAGCCACCGGGGCCCATGAGGCCCTGGGCCATTGTCTTTCCTTGTGCCATAACGTCCTGTACCAGTCCTTTGCCCTTGTCCATGCCTTGCTGCACCAGTGCCTTGCCGTTCTCCAGGCCATCCCTGGCCGCGCCCAGCACCTCGCCGACCACTGATTGCTGGCCGGGTGCGATATCGTCGAGTGAGGGGCTGAGCGGCCACGTGCTGGCGCCAAAGTGGCTGGCCTCGGCCCAGGTGTCAGCCGGGTCCAGGCCGAAGTCGGCCCACAGCGGGCCGAGGGCGGCACCGCTGGCGAGGTTGAAGCCGTCGGCGTCGAGCGTACCCTTGATCGATTTGCCCAGTGCGTCGGTCACGTTGTAGTCGCCGGTTTTCACGCCTTTGCTGTTGGCGTACTGGTACAGCAACTCCAGATCGCCCTTGCCCGGTTTGGGCGGCTCGGGGAAGGTGCCGGCCAGGCTCTTGGGCCCCACATGGGCGAAGTTCGCCGCGTGCGCGGTGTACGGCCCGGTGGTCACGTGGGTGATGCCACTGGCGTTGTAGGTGGTGGCACTGCCGCCGCCCTGCACCACCAGTTCGGTCTTGGCTGTCAGCGTGATGCGATCGGCATTGGCAGTGATGTCGAGCTTGGCCAGCAGGTTGATGCTGTCCTTCAGGCCCGGAAGTCGATATCTCCTGATACGGCGATCAGCCGCCAGCCCATGTTCTGCACGAACAACCGCATGCCCTGGCTGGCACTGGCCAGCAGCCGCTTGCCGATCGACAGGCTCGTGTGCCCGGTGCTGCTCAACGCCAGGTGCTCGCCGGTCGCGACATGCGTCGAGCGCGGCGTGGTCAGGGCGATGCCCGCCGGGCTGGCCAGCACCAGGTGCGGTTCGCTGAACTCGGGAAATTCGTTGGCGCTCTGGTTGGTCGGGCCGCTGCCGACGATGCCCTGGTGCTGCGCATGCAGGGCCTTGGCCACCTCGTCCTGGTCGCCCGCCTCCTGCGCCTGTACCTCGCGCGCCTGCTGGCCAAAGCCGTCCTGCTGCTCGCTGGCAGTGGCCAGGCGTTCGGCGGTCTCGGGCAGGTCCTTGTGGTGCTTGGCTTCGTGATGGCGCGGCTCGGTGGTCAGCAGCAGGCCCGCCGCCGCGCGCACTGCCCCATGCCGGTCGGTGCGCAGTTCGAAACCCTCCCCCGCGGCTGGCCGCCCGAGGGGCGCGGATGGGTCAGGTAGCCCAGGTTGATCGCGCTGGCGCCGTGGTCGCTGCGCAACGCGATGCTGATCTCGCTGGTGGTGTCGTCGATGCGCAGCTCGTTGCTGCGGCTGCCCTTGTATTCCTTGCTCTTGACCGTGGCCAGGGTCTTGAAGTCGGGCAACCGGTACGGCGGCAGGTTGGCGCCGTGGTACAGGCAACCGGTGATCAGCGGCTGGTCGGGGTCGCCTTCCAGAAAGGTGATCAGCACCTCCATGCCGATACGCGGCAGCGAGATGGCGCCGAAGCTGCTCTGGCTGGCCCAGTTGGAGGCCACGCGCATCCAGCAGGTGGTCTTGTCGTCCGACTGGCCTTCGCGGTCCCAGAAGAACTGCACCTTGACTCGCCCGTACTCGTCGCAATAGATCTCCTCGCCCTCGGGCCGGTCACCACGGCGCGCTGGGAGCCCAGCACCCTCGGCTTGGGATGCCTCAGCGGCGGCCGATACGGCACGTCCCACGGCGTGGCGCAGAAGCGGTTGCGATAGCCCTGGTGGAAGTCGTCCTTGAGGTCGGTGACGTCACTGCTGATCACCTCCTCGAGCACCTGCGGCTGCTTGCCTTCGTGGATGATTTCGGTGAGCAGCCACAGGTCGTTCCACGCCGTGTTGGCATGCTCGGTCAGGCTCAGAAAATGCCCGCTGACCAGGCTCGGCTGGTCGCTGCGGCCCTCGGCCAGGCGGTAGTCGCTGCGGTGGCGCTCCAGGGCGCGGGTGGCCAGGTGCTTGCCGCGCGCGCGGTCGCTGAAGCGCGCCGGGTAGTCGTAGTCTTCCAGGTCCGGCGCGCACCGCTGTCGGCGTCGCTTTCGAGCTGGATGCGCGGTTTGGTGAAGTCGTAGTCGCGCCGCGTGGTGCGACTGGTGCGCGTGGCCAGGCGCAGGCCGAAGCGCTTGATCACCGGCACGTCGGCCACCAGCCCGGTGTCCTGCTGATAGGCCACCGGGGCCAGTGTGGGGAATACGGTCTGGTCGTCGCCGAACACCAGCGCATGGCCCTGCGGGCTGTGCTGGAAGTGGTAGTGGATGCCCTCCTCCTCGCACAGGCGCTGGATGAAGTGCAGGTCGGACTCGTCGTACTGCACGCAGTACACCCGCTCGGGGTACACCGCGCCGAGCACGAAGCGGTGGTCGCTGGCGAGGATGCCGTGCTCTTCGAGCACCTGGGCGATGATCTGCGGCACCGTCTTGTGCTGGAAGATGCGCTGGTTGATGCGGTGTGCCAGGTACGCCAGCTGCGGGCGCAGCACCAGCCGGTAGCGCGACAGGCGCCGCCCGGCCTCGCCCTGCGCGGCGCTGTAGACCAGCCCGTGAATGCCGCTGCCGCTGGGCGACAGCTGCAGGAAGGCGAGCGTGTGCAGGAGGGATTCGAGGTTCAGCGACGCCCGTTCACTGACCAGCTCCAGTTCGAATTCGAACGGCTGGCTGAGCGCTTCGCGCCCGCTGAACGACAGCACCTGAAAGTCGCTGTCGACCCCGTCCAGGGTCAGGGTGAAATGGGGCTGGTTGGCCGCTGAGAACATCCGATGTTCCTCCCGCTGCAAAAACTGGGGTGACAGGCTGCCCCGGCCGCCATGCTGGCTGGCTGGCCGGGGCAGTGAACTAACGCAGGCTTAGCCGGCGACCGGGGTACGCCAGTCGTCCGAGCCGGAGGTACCGGACACTTCGTGGGTCCAGGTGATCTTGCGGTAGGTGAAGTGCACGTCTTCGAGGTGGGTGAAGTGCGCGTTGGCCGGGTCCTGGCAGTTGTGCATGTAGTCCTTGATGTCGACGATGATCGCGTCTTCGAGCTTGGTGGTGAAATAGTGCTCCTGGGTGCCGGCCGCCGAGGTGCGGTACCAGTGGATGACGATTTCGGTCAGGCGCTCGCCGGAGGTCAGCGCGGCCAGCAGCAGGGGCGACGCCTTGTCGAAGACCTTGGTGATGACCACCGGCTTGTGCACGCGCTGGCCGGTCGGCTGACCGGACTGCGGGTCGCGCGGGATGATCACTTCGTGGTTGAAGCCCTGGACCATGACCTGGTCTTCGTGGCCTTCCTGGTAGGTGTTGCCGACCGAATCGGCGGTGAAGGCACCGGCGGTGATCAGGCCTTGTTTGGTGCCGGTGACGGACATGTAGGCAGGTGTTGCCATGGGGGTTTGCTCCTTGCAAAAAGTGAAGCCGAACAGGCGAAAAATGCCGTGCGACTGCAAGGAGACAGTTCAAGACCCGTGCCAACTTAAATTTAGTTGTTGTTAATCAGTAGCTTGTGTTTTTACTGTACGTTTTTTGAGCACTTTTACGCGAGAAAACCCGAAAAAGTGCGCAACTTCTTGCGCAGTACTGTGCAAGAAGTTGCGCACTCGTCTGTAGGCCTTTATCCAAAGCCTAAGGAAATGTATGCACAGGGTTATC
>MQUG01003132.1:0-36222 GCA_007213375.1 Steinernema feltiae | reverse complement strand
TGCCGTTTGTTGGCAGCTGTCTGGCGGCTGTACTGCCGCACAACGCGCGTAACAGCGAATCACTTCTGGCCGGCCTTGTCGCGCTGGTCGGTACCGTGCAGGTCGCACTCCTGTACCCGCAAATTGCCGATGGCGGCGTCATCCGTGAAGAATTTCTGTGGCTGCCGAGCCTGGGCTTCAATCTCGTGCTGCGCATGGACGGGTTCGCCTGGCTGTTCTCGCTGCTGGTGCTGGGCATCGGCACCCTGGTGTCGCTGTATGCGCGCTACTACATGTCACCCCAGGACCCGGTTCCGCGTTTCTTCGCGTTTTTCCTGGCGTTCATGGGTGCCATGCTGGGCCTGGTGATCTCTGGCAACCTGATCCAGATGGTGTTCTTCTGGGAACTGACCAGCCTGTTCTCGTTCCTGCTGATCGGTTACTGGCACCACCGTGCCGATGCACGGCGCGGCGCCTATATGGCGCTGATGGTCACCGGGGCCGGTGGCTTGTGCCTGCTGGCGGGGGTACTGCTGCTCGGCCATGTGGTGGGCAGCTATGACCTGGACAAGGTCCTGGCCGCCGGTGACCTGATTCGCAGTCATGCCCTCTACCCCATTCTGCTTCCCCTTATCCTGCTCGGCGCCCTGACCAAGAGCGCTCAATTCCCCTTCCACTTCTGGCTTCCCCACGCCATGGCCGCGCCCACGCCGGTCTCGGCCTATCTGCACTCGGCCACCATGGTCAAGGCCGGGGTGTTCCTGCTGGCCCGGCTATGGCCGTCGCTGGCCGGCAGCGAAGAATGGTTCTGGATCGTCAGCGGCGCAGGGGCCTGCACCCTGCTGCTGGGCGCCTATGCGGCCATGTTCCAGAACGACCTCAAGGGCCTGCTGGCCTACTCGACCATCAGCCACCTGGGCCTGATCACCCTGCTGCTGGGCCTGAACAGCCCGCTGGCAGCGGTAGCGGCGGTGTTCCACATTCTCAACCATGCCACCTTCAAGGCCTCGCTGTTCATGGCCGCCGGCATCATCGACCATGAAAGCGGCACCCGCGATATCCGCAAGCTCAGCGGGCTGTTCCGGCTGATCCCGTTCACCGCCACCCTGGCCATGGTCGCCAGTGCCTCGATGGCCGGCGTACCCTTGATGAACGGCTTCCTGTCCAAGGAAATGTTCTTCGCCGAAACCGTGTTCATCAGTTCCACGGCCTGGGTCGAAACCACTTTGCCGATCATCGCGACCCTGGCGGGCACCTTCAGCGTCGCCTATGCGCTGCGCTTCACCGTCGACGTGTTTTTCGGCCCGCCCGCCACCGACCTGCCCCATACCCCCCACGAGCCGCCGCGCTGGATGCGCGCGCCGGTCGAGTTGCTGGTGCTGACCTGCCTGGTGGTGGGTATCTTCCCTGCCCAGTCGGTGGGCCCGCTGCTGGCCGCTGCCGCACTGCCGGTGGTGGGTGGCACGCTGCCCGAGTACAGCCTGGCCATCTGGCACGGCTGGAATGCACCACTGATCATGAGCCTGATCGCCATGTGCGGCGGCGTGGTGCTCTACCTGGTGCTGCGCAATCAGCTCAAGCGCGGGCGCTTCCTCTACCCGCCGCTGATCGAGCTGTTCAATGGCAAGCGCCTCTTCGAACACGGCCAGGTGCTGCTGATGCGTGTGGCGCGCCGCTTCGAGCGCCTGTTCACCACCCGCCGCCTGCAGAAGCAGCTGTTCATGCTGGTGCTCATCGCCCTGCTCGCCGGCGTGCTGCCCATGCTGCAAACCGGGTTGAGCTGGGGCGACCGGCCAAAATCCCGGGCTCAGGTGTATTCGTGATGCTCTGGCTGATCGCGATCATCTGGCCATCGGCGCTGCGTGGCAGGCCAAATACCACCGGCTGGCGGCCCTGACCATGGTCAGCGTCTGCGGCCTGATGACCTGCATCACCTTTGTCTGGTTCTCGGCGCCGGACCTGGCGCTCACCCAACTGGTGGTAGAAGTGGTCACCACGGTGCTGATCCTGCTGGGCCTGCGCTGGCTGCCACGGCGTATCGAAGACATCTCGCCCCTGCCCGGCAGCAAGGAACGCGCTGTGGCACGCCGCCTGCGCGACCTGCTGCTGGCGGTGCTGGTCGGCGGTGGCATGGCCTTGCTGTCGTACGCAATGCTGACCCGCCCGACACCCAACGTGATTTCTTCCTTCTACCTGAGCCGGGCGCTGCCCGAGGGTGGCGGCACCAACGTGGTCAACGTGATGCTGGTTGACTTCCGCGGCTTCGATACCCTGGGTGAAATCACCGTACTGGTGGCCGTGGCACTGAGCGTGTTTGCCCTGCTGCGCCGCTTCCGCCGCCCAAGGAGAGCATCCAGCTGCCTGCCCAGCAGCGCCTGCTGGCGCCGGACGTGGTCACCGACCTGGTCAACCCGCGTCAGGCCGCCGATACCGCGCTGGGCTTCATGATGGTGCCCGCCGCCCTGGTGCGACTGCTGCTGCCTATCGCGCTGGTGATCTCGATGTACCTGTTCATGCGCGGCCACAACCAGCCCGGTGGCGGCTTCGTCGCCGGCCTGGTGATGTCGGTGGCGTTCATCCTGCAGTACATGGTCGCCGGCACCCAGTGGGTGGAAGCCCAGATGAGCCTGCGTCCGCTGCGCTGGATGGGCACCGGCTGCTGCTGGCAACCCTCACCGGGGCCGGGGCGATGCTGCTTGGCTACCCGTTCCTGACCACGCATACCGCGCACCTTGACCTGCCGATACTGGGCGACATCCATGTCGCCAGCGCCCTGTTCTTCGACACGGGCATCTTTACCGTGGTGGTCGGGTCCACGCTGCTGATCCTCACCGCACTGGCCCACCAGTCGGTGCGCAGCCACCGGCCGAGCAGCCAGCCCAAACCCACCGTCAACCCGGGAGCCGCCTGATGGAAGAAGTGATTGCAATTGCCATCGGTGTGCTCGCCGCGTCAGGCGTGTGGCTGATCCTGCGCCCACGGACCTTCCAGGTGGTGATGGGCCTGTGTCTGCTGTCGTACGGCGTCAACCTGTTCATCTTCAGCATGGGCAGCCTGTTCATCGGCAAGGAGCCGATCATCAAGGACGGCGTACCCCAGGACCTGCTCCATTACACCGACCCGTTGCCCCAGGCACTGGTACTGACGGCCATCGTCATCAGCTTCGCCATGACCGCCTTGTTCCTGGTGGTGCTGCTGGCTTCGCGCGGGCTGACCGGCACCGACCACGTGGATGGCCGGGAGCCTAAAGAATGAGTGTGATGAACCAACTGATCGTCGCGCCCATTCTGCTGCCGCTGCTGACCGCCGCACTGATGCTGCTGCTGGGCGAAAAGCGCCGGCCGCTCAAGGCCCGCATCAACCTGATCTCCAGCCTGGCCGGGCTGGGTATTTCGATCTGCCTGCTGCTGTGGGTGCAGGAGCAGGGCCAGGCCAGCTCGATCGGCGTGTACCTGCCGGGCAACTGGCAGGCACCTTTCGGCATCGTGCTGGTGCTCGACCGCCTTTCGGCACTGATGCTGGTACTCACCGGCATCGTCGGGGTCAGCGCGCTGGTGTTCGCCACCGCGCGCTGGGACCGTGCAGGTGCCAGCTTCCACGCCCTGTTCCAGATCCAGCTGATGGGCCTGTACGGCGCCTTCCTGACGGCCGACCTGTTCAACCTGTTCGTGTTCTTCGAAGTGCTGCTGGCCGCCTCCTACGGCCTGATCCTGCATGGCTCGGGTCGTGCGCGGGTCAAGGCCGGCCTGCACTACATTGCCATCAACCTGCTCGCTTCCTCGCTGTTCCTGGTGGGGGCTGCGATGCTCTACGGGTCACCGGTACCCTGAACATGGCTGACCTGGCCCTGAAGATTCCGCTGGTGCCCGAGGCCGACCGCGGCCTGCTGCATGCCGGCGCGGCGATTCTGGCCACGGCCTTTCTGGCCAAGGCGGGTATCTGGCCGCTCAACTTCTGGCTGGTCCCGGCCTACTCGTCGGCCAGCGCCCCGGTTGCCGCACTGTTCGCGATCATGACCAAGGTGGGCACCTATACCGTGCTGCGCCTGTGGACCTTGCTGTTCTCCGGTCAGGCCGGCGCTTCGGCGTTCTTCGGCGGCGAGTGGCTGGTCATCGGTGGCCTGGCCACCCTGGGCTGCGCGGCGCTGTCGATCCTGGCGGCGCAACGCCTGGAGCGCATGGCCAGCCTGAGCATCCTGGTCTCGGCCGGCACCTTGCTGGCCGCCATCGGCTTCGGCCAGGCGGCGCTGACCGCCGCCGCCCTGTTCTACCTGGTGAGCTCCACCCTGGCCTTGTGCGCGCTGTTCCTGCTGGCCGAGCTGATCGAGCGCTCGCGCTCGGCCAACGAGATCCCGCTGGAAGACGACACCGATGCGCTGCCCTCGCCCCTGGAATCGCTGCAGCCGCCCAAGGGCATCAACCTGGACGATGAACAGAAGGCGGTGATCGGCCAGGTGATTCCCTGGACCATGGCATTCCTGGGCCTGAGCTTCATCGCCTGCGCGCTGCTGATCATCGGCATGCCGCCGCTGTCCGGCTTCATCGGCAAGCTGAGCCTGATCAGCGCCCTGTTCAACCCAACGGCCTGGGCGTGCCGGTCGACCAGCCGCTGTCTGCAGCCGGCTGGGGCCTGGTGGCCTTGCTGGTGCTCTCGGGCCTGGCATCGCTGATCGCCTTGACCCGTGTCGGCATCCAGCGCTTCTGGACCCCGCAGGAGCGCCCTCGCCGTTGCTACGGCGCAATGAATGCATTCCCATCGTGCTGCTGCTGGGGCTGTGCGTACTGCTGAGCGTGCGCGCCGAACCACTGCTGCGCTACACCCAGGACACGGCAGCCGGGCTCAAGGACCCTGCCAGCTACGTCAATGCGGTACTCGGCACGCGACCGGTGCCCGGCCCCACCAGCGAGGCGATTGCCGGGCAGGTGCAGCCATGAAGCGCCTGTTTCCCGCGCCACTGCTGTCGCTTTCGCTCTGGGGGTTGTGGTTGCTGCTCAACCTCTCGCTGAGTGCCGGCAACCTGCTGCTTGGCGCACTGCTGGCAATCCTGGCACCCATCCTGATGGCGCCGCTGCGTCCGCTACCGGTGCGCATACGCAAGCCGGGCACCATCGTGCGGCTGATTCTGCGAGTGGGGGGCGATGTGGTGATGTCCAACCTGCAGGTTGCCCGTAGCGTATGGCAGGCCGGTGGCCGGCCGCCACGCTCGCGCTTCATCCGTATCCCGCTGGACCTGCGCGATGCCCATGGCCTGGCGGCGCTGTCGATGATCACCACGGTCATTCCCGGCACCATCTGGTCGGAGCTGGCGCTGGACCGCAGCATCCTGCTGCTGCATGTCTTCGATCTGGACGATGAAACGCAGTTCATCGACCACTTCAAGCACACCTACGAACGTCCGCTGATGGAGATTTTCGAATGACTGGCCTGCTCGCCAACGCCATTCTCGCCAGCCTGTTCATCTTTGCCCTGGCCATGGCCCTGACCCTGGTGCGCCTGTTCAAAGGCCCTTCGGCACAGGACCGGGTACTGGCGCTGGACTACCTGTACATTCTGGCCATGCTGATGATGCTGGTGCTGGGTATCCGCTACGCCAGCGACACCTACTTCGAAGGTGCGCTGCTGATAGCCCTGTTCGGCTTTGTCGGCTCGTTTGCCCTGGCCAAATTCCTGCTGCGTGGCGAGGTGATCGAATGAACTCGACCGTCGAATTGCCGTTCTGGCTTGAAGTGGTCACGGCTGTGCTGCTGGTCGTCAGCAGCCTGTTCGCCCTGAGCGGCGCGGTAGGCCTGCTGCGCCTGAAGACCTTCTTCCAGCGCATGCACCCGCCCGCCCTGGCGTCGACCTTCGGCACCTGGTGCGTGGCCATGGCTTCGATCCTGTACTTTTCGGGCCTCAAGCACTCGCCCGTACTGCACGCCTGGCTGATCCCGATCCTGCTGTCGATCACCGTGCCGGTGACCACCCTGCTGCTGGCGCGGGCCGGGTTGTTTCGCAAGCGCATGGCCGGGGATGACGTACCCGAAGAGGTCAGCAGTGGCCGCGGGCGCGATACCGGGCACTGACACCTGGCCCTATCGAGCTGCCAACACCTGCAGCTCGCGGCGCACCATTGCCGCATATTCCGGCGGGCTCAGCTGATACAGCTGCCCTGCCACCCAGTTCAACCAGGCGCCCTGCAGCACCGCGCGTTGTGCCAGCCACTCCAGGGCCTGGGCCTGAGCGCGGGCCTGATGCTCGGCGTGGAAGCGCGCACGCCCCGACGCCGCAGCGGTACTGCTCACTCGCTGGCCTTGAAGGTCAGTTCGCCCTTGCGCCATTTGGCGGCCTTGGCCGTGGCAGCCTTCAGGGTCTTGGTCAGGCCTTCCTTGATCTGCTCGTGGGCAGCAAACACCATCACCACGGTCTGCCCCTCGCGGAACACGATGCCATGCCCTTCGGGCACGGTCACGAACGCATAATCGCCCAGTTCGTAGACGGTCAGCTTGATGTCGCGAAAGCGGATCTCCAACTTGCCACCTTCGCGGCTGGGCAATACCGCCGCCCGAAAGTGATCGCCCACTTTCAGTTCAAGCCGCTGTTTGTCATCGACCACCAGGGCCTCTTCGGTATCGATCTCGGCAAGGTAGATACCTTCGGCACTTTGTTCGGTCACGTAGACGAAGCGCGATTGAAACTGTTTGACCAACTTGGCCCGCAGGTCGCCCAACACGAAGAGGGCGTGCATATCCAGATTACTGACTGCCAATGATTAATTCCTCAAAACCAGCATCACCCCGCCACCTCGCAGGCGGCACTGCGCCGCAAAGGTCCCGGTTTTCAATTTGAAGTCTGAAAGACTAGTGGATCAGTGCCAGGGTTGTTCGTACGCACAGACACCAGGCTGCGAAGGAAAACACGTCGTGCCCTGCCAGTTGATAACCGGCGGCTACAAACAGCCATTTCCCAAAGTGCAACCGATTTCTCTGACAGCGTGCTCGCTGAAAAAATGCGATAGCTGAAAGAAAGATCCCAGAACGAAGGACCTCTGGACGAACATGTTCACTGCACAGGGAAGCGAATATGCACGAAAACACCGAAACACGTCGAGTGGGCAATACACTAGAAGTATCAAAAAATATCGGGAGCGCATCCGGCAAAACCCGGCCGCGCTACATTGTAGTGCCGGCTGGCGTCGGTTTTTTCCATATCACGGAGTCTGCCACGGGCCGGGTGAAAGGCTTTCGCCGACATCACGGGGAGGCCTGCGACCTGGCAAGGACCCTCGAGGCCAGGCCCCGCGCCTACCCGGCCTGACAGGCGTCCAGCCCCTGCCCATCGAACTGTGCCAGCCAGGCGGCGCGACAGGCGTGTGCCTCGTCACGGCTGGCGAACGCGGTGCCTCTGCGCTCACCGTTGACCAGCACCACCCAGCACACGCGCATGCCCACCGAACGCAGCGAAATGGGAACGCCACTGCCGATCATCACCGCCACATCGACCTTGCACTGCATGATTCCCTCCGGAATTTAATTAGCAGCCTAACGATGAGGCGATGATAAACCCCTGCCCCTTGCGGGAAAAAGCTATCCCCGGCATAGCTGTTTTGCATCAAGTGCAACAAATCCGGCTCAGGAAATCACGCTGTGCTGGGGTCGATAGCCCAGGCGCAAGCCACCCCAGTGGCGCCCCTGTACCTGGATCGGCACCGACAGGTCATGCATCAGCTCGCCCGTGTCACGGGTATAGGTCTGCAGCAGCACCGGTTGCTGATGGCTGCCGCAACGGATACCGGTACGGTCGTCGAACTTGCGCTTGCTGCGGTTGTGCGCGGTATCGGTCGCCTCGTCGCCGGTCAGTGGCTGGCTGAAGGCGTTGTTGTGGGTCGGCACATAGCCCTGCTGGGTACAGGCAATGGCGAACACCAGGCCTTCATGCTGGGCCAGCAGCGGCTCCTGGATCGCGGGCAGTACCTGGTCGGTGTAGTCGTCAAAACGCGTGCGGTAACGGGCCGGGCGGGTACCGGGCAGCAACTGATACTGGCGATCGAACAGAGCATCGACGCTGATGCGCCCCTGGGCGATGTCGGCCTCGAAGCGTTCGGCGATTTTCTGGGCCCCCTGGCGGGCAAGGTCGTATACGCGCTGGTGGTAGTCATCCAGCCCCACCTCGGCCAGACGCTCGCTGATACGCTCGGCCTGACCTTCCATCTGCACGGCTGCCTGGGCCAGGCGCTGGGTCTGCTGGTCGCTCACCACCAGGTCGCTGCGCATCTGCGCCACGGCCTGGAACAGGCTGTCGAGCTGAGTACGGTTGGTCTCGGTACCGGCAGCGATCGCATCGATCTGCTGCTCGACGCCAGCGGCGAGCCCGGCGATGGCGTCCAGTTGCTCGCCGGTGTGCTCGACCTGGTCCACCCCCTGGTGCAGGTCATCGGACAACTCACGGATCTGCTCCACCACCTGGGCGGTACGCTGCTGGATATCGGCCACCATCAGGCCGACCTCCTCGGTGGCACTGGCGGTACGTCCGGCCAGGCCACGCACCTCATCGGCCACTACGGCAAAGCCACGACCGTGTTCGCCGGCGCGCGCGGCCTCGATGGCCGCGTTCAATGCAAGCAGGTTGGTCTGGCTGGCGATGGTCTGGATCACCAGGGTGACCCGGGCAATGTCTTCGCTGCGCTGGTGCAGTGCCTCGATCAGTTCGCGGCTGTCGTTGGCACGGGCGCTGAGCTGGTGCATGCGCTGGATCGACTCGGCCAGCACCGTTCTGCCGGCAGCACTGCTGTGGTGGGCCTCGCGGGCCGCGCCCAGGGCCTGCTGGCTGAGCTGCGAAGTGGCTTTCTCGGTACCGATCATGACTTCGGCGCTGCTGACGATCTGCGCCGCCGACACCAGTTGCGATTGCAGCTTGTCGGCCAGTTGCTGCACCGCATGGGCAACGCCAGCGGCAGACAGCGCGTTGTGGCTGGTGGCCTGGGCCAGGTCACGGGTCAGGTCGCCCAGCGGGTCCTGCTCGCTCACCACCTCGGCCGGCCGCTTGCGCATCAACGGCAGCCACAGGGCCAGCAAGGCCAATGGCAGACACAGGTAGAAGGACACATCGGCAAACGCCATGGCACTGAGCAACACCACCAGCACCAGGCTTTGCAGCGCCGTGCCCGACCAGCGCCGGGCGCCAGTGGACGTACCTTGCAGCGGCACCAGCGTGCCAGGCAGAGATCCTTCTCGCATCATAACAATGGTTCCCGCAGTGTCGTTATTGTGCCCCCATTAAACGCCACTACAAGGCCATTATCCATGCTTCGTTGGATGTAAGACCCTCCTGCTTGATGCAAGGCAAAGAAACGCAAAAGCCCCGGGCTGTGAACCCGGGGCTTGCTGGTACGACAGCGCGCGTCAGGCCTGACGCTGGTGCTTGTCGAGCTGCTCGTGGCGCTCTTGCGCCTCGATGCAGTACTTGGTGGTGGGGCTGATCAGCAGGCGCTTGAGGCCGATCGGCTCGCCGCTGTCTTCACACCAGCCGAAGCTGTCGTCCTTGATGCGGCCCAGGGCAATTTCCAGCTGGGGCAGCAGACGCTGGTCGCGGTCGATGGTGTTGACCAGCCAGTGACGCTCTTCTTCGACCGAGGCGGCGTCGGCAGGATCAGCAGGGGTGTCCAGGCTTTCGATGGCTACACGACTTTTCTCGATGCGCTCATGGATCTCCACTTTCATCGACTGCAACAGCTCGGTGAAAAAGGCATGCTGCTCAGCGTTCATGTAGTCATCGGCCGGCATGGCCAGCAACTTTTCCTTTGTCATTGATTTCTCTATAAAAAATACGTGCATTTAGGCGATCGGGTGCTACCGGCGAACAGCTCGCCGGCGGCGCAATTCTTCAAGCACCATCCGGCACTCAATTTACAGGGGGCGGCAGTCTAAGGCCGAGTTTCGCAAGGGGCAATACAAATGAAGGTGGTTTTGTCCGAAATGCCCCTCGAACGAGCGTCAACGCTCCCCTGAGGGCGGCCTTTATAGCAAAAAAACTCGTCCGCGGGGGTAGTCTCGCTGTTTATCGCACGCCCGCCTCGCCCAGCAGCTGGCTCAGCACCGCACGCAGCTTGCCCGGCTTGACCGGCTTGTTGAGCAATGGCGCGCCCAGGCGCTGCATCGCACGGCGGCTCTGGTCGCTGCGATCGGCGGTAATCATCACGGCGGGAATGGTCACCGCGAAATGCTCACGCAGGTCGCGCACCACTTCGCAGCCGGTCACCCCGTGGTCCAGGTGAAAGTCCGCCAGCACCAGTTCCGGCGCGCGCCCCTGCAACACCTGAAATGCCGTCTCGCGGTCGGTCGCGGTCAGCACCTCGCACCCCCACTGGGCCAGCAGGGCGGCCATGCTCTGCAGGATGCTCAGTTCGTTGTCCAGCACCAGCAGGCGGCGCCCCGGCAGCGGGTTGCCGACGCTCGGCAGCGGTGCTGGCGCCAGCACCGGCGGGCAACGACGTTCGGTGGAGAGCGGCACATCGATGCTGAACACCGAACCGCGCCCCGGCCAGGAGCGCACCCGTACCGGGTAATCGAGGATCCGCGCAATGCGCTCGACGATCGCCAGGCCCAGGCCCACCCCCTTGCGATCGGCGGCGCGGCCCACATCGAGCTGGTTGAATTCGAGAAAGATCGATTGCAGGCGCTGCGCAGCAATGCCGCGCCCGGTATCCCAGACCTCCAGGCGCAGGCAGTCGCCACGCCGCCGCGCCCCCAGCAGGATGCGCCCCTGTTCGGTGTAGCGGCAGGCGTTGCTGAGGAAGTTGCGCAGGATCCGCGTCAGCAGCCGCACATCGGTGCGGATCACCTGGCGACCGCTGCGCAAACGCAGGCCCAGGCCCTCGGCAGCCGCCACCGGCTGGAACTCCGAGGCCAGCGGCGCCAGCACATCATCCAACAGGTACAGGTCAAGGTCAGGCTTGATTGCCGCCTGGTCGAGCCGGGAAATATCCAGCAGATCGCTCAACAGGTCTTCGGCGCCTTCCAGCGCCTGGTGCGCGCGCTCCACCAGCAATTGCTCGGCCTGCGGCAACTGGCGCTCGCGCAGGGTCGAAATCAACAGACGTGCAGCGTTGAGCGGTTGCAGCAGGTCGTGGCTGGCGGCGGCCAGGTACTTGTCCTTGCTGCGGTTGGCGGCCTGGGCCGCATCGCGTGCCTCCATCAGCTGGCGGGTACGCTCGGCCACGCGCTGCTCCAGCTCGTCGTTGAGTTGCTGCAGACGCTCCTGCGCCAGCTTGCGCTCGGTGATGTCGGCGACGAACCCCTCGACCACACCCTGCTCGTCCGGGCGCAGCAACAGGTTCATCAGCACATCGATGCTGCTGCCGTCCTTGCGTCGCAACTGGGTTTCGTAACCCAGCAGGGCCTGCTCGCGCTGCAGCACCTGGGCAATGTCCTGCAACTCGGCCTGGCCGCCCACGAACAGGTGGCTGGCCAGGTCACGCCGGGAAAACAGCACCGCCTGGGGGTCGGCATACCCCAGCATGCGCGCCAGCGCCGGGTTGGCGGCGCGCAGGCCATCGTCGAGGCTGGCCTGGAAGATGCCGTGCACCGCATGCTCGAACAGCCATGAATAGCGCTTGCGCTCGGTTTCCAGCTCGTCCAGGCGCGCCGCCAGTTCCGGGTAGTGGCTTTTGCGAACAGTGTGGTTGCTCAGCCCCAGCAGCCCGGCCAGCGCATTCGCGCCAGGCTCAGAGGGCTTCGCCATACACCACCTCGACGTCACGCTGGCTCGAAGTCCGCGGGTTGGTGAGGATGCACGGGTCGTCCATCGCATGCTGCGACAGGAACGGAATGTCGCTGCTGCCCACCCCGTGCAAGGCCAGGGTTTCGTGAAAGCCCACGGCGTGCTTGAGCGCGATCAGGTGCTCGACCAGGCGCTGGCGGACCTGATTGTGGTTCAGCCCGCGGCAATCGATACCCAGGGTCTGCGCGATCAACTTGAAGCGATCGGGGGCGGCGCTGTAGTTGAAGGCCACCACATGCTCGACCAGCACCGCATTGCACAGACCGTGGGGCAGGTCGAGAAACCCGCCCAGGCTGTGGGACATGGCGTGCACCGCCCCGAGGATGGCATTGGAGAAGGCCAGCCCGGCCTGCATGCTGCCGAGCATGATCTTCTCGCGCAGGGCGATGTCCTGCGGGTTGGCGATCATCTGCACCAGGTTGCCGTTGATCAGGCGCATTGCCTCCAGGGCATGGGGGTCGGTCAGCGGCCCATGGCCGGTGGACACGAACGCCTCGATGGCATGCACCAGCGCGTCGATGCCGGTACAGGCCGACAGGAACGGGTCCATGCTCAGGGTGGTTTCAGGGTCGATCAGCGACACATCGGGTACCACCGCCTTGCTGACGATGGAGAACTTCATGCGTTCCTGCTGGTTGGAGATGATCACGAACTGCGACACGTCGGCCGAGGTGCCGGCGGTGGTCGGGATCAGGATCAGCGGCGGGCTCGGCACTCGGATGGTGTCGACCCCTTCGAACTCCAGGATGTGCCGGCCGTGGGCCGCCACGATGCCGATGCCCTTGGCGCAGTCCATCGGGCTGCCGCCGCCAACGGCCACGATCACGTCGCACTGTTCGCTGCGATAGCGCTCGGCGCCGGCCATGACCTCTTCGACCCGCGGGTTGGGCGACACGTCGCTGTACAGGCAGTAATCGATGCCCTGCGCCTGCAGGCTGGCCTCGATGTCGCCGACCCAGCCGGCGGCGATCACGCCAGGGTCACTGACCAGCAGTACCTTGCGCGCGCCGAAGGTCCTGGCGTAATTGGCCACATGGTGCCGACAGCCGGCACCGAAGATGATTTCCGGAGAGACGAATTTACGCAACTGGCTCAGGTTCGGGCTCATGCGACGCCTTCTTGTTCTTTTAAGGTAGCGCCAGCCTAAAGCATCAGGAGGGTTTTGCAATCAGACGATAGGGGGGATGCACAAGGCAGCGCCGGTGCCTTGGGGCACCGGCGCAAGAGGGATCAACGGCTGGCGAAGTACATGGTCACTTCAAAGCCGATACGCAGATCAGTGAACGCGGGTTTTTTCCACATAGGTCCATCCTCTTCTGGCACCACAGGATTGCGGTGCGTCTATTAATACACCGTTGCCGGCGCAGGTCGAATGCTACTTTGGAACAGATTTTCCCACAGCCATCGGGCGTCAGAAGAAGCCCAGCGGATTGATGTCGTAGCTCACCAGCAGGTTCTTGGTCTGCTGGTAGTGGTCGAGCATCATCTTGTGGGTTTCACGACCCACGCCGGACTTCTTGTACCCGCCGAACGCGGCGTGCGCCGGGTACAGGTGGTAGCAGTTGGTCCACACGCGCCCGGCCTTGATGCCACGGCCCATGCGGTAGGCACGGTTGATGTCGCGGGTCCACAGCCCGGCGCCCAGGCCGAACTCGGTGTCGTTGGCGATTGCCAGGGCCTCGGCCTCGTCCTTGAAGGTGGTCACGCCCACCACCGGGCCGAAGATCTCTTCCTGGAACACGCGCATCTTGTTGTGGCCCTTGAGCAGGGTCGGCTGGATGTAGTAGCCGCTCGACAGGTCGCCGGCCAGGCGCTCGCTGGCGCCACCGGTCAGTACCTGCGCGCCCTCTTCGCGGGCGATGTCCAGGTACGAGAGGATCTTGTCGTACTGCTGCTCGGACGCCTGGGCACCAACCATGGTTTCGGTGTCCAGCGGGTTGCCACGCTTGATCTGGGCGATCTTCTTCATCACCACGGCCATGAACGGCTCGTAGATCGATTCCTGTATCACCGCACGCGATGGGCAGGTGCACACTTCGCCCTGGTTGAAGAACGCCAGCACCAGACCTTCGGCGGCTTTCTCGATGAAACTCGGCTCGGCCTGCATGATGTCTTCGAAGAAGATGTTCGGCGACTTGCCGCCCAGTTCCACGGTGCTGGGGATGATGTTCTCGGCAGCGCACTTCATGATGTGCGAGCCCACCGGGGTGGAACCGGTGAAGGCGATCTTGGCGATGCGCTTGCTGGTGGCCAGCGCTTCACCGGCCTCGCGCCCGAAGCCCTGCACGATGTTGAGCACGCCCGGCGGCAGCAGGTCGCCCACCAGCTCGGCGAACACGGTGATCGACAGTGGGGTCTGTTCAGCCGGCTTGAGCACCACGCAGTTGCCGGCGGCCAGGGCCGGGGCGAGCTTCCAGGCGGCCATCAGCAGCGGGAAGTTCCATGGAATGATCTGCCCGACCACGCCCAGCGGTTCATGGAAGTGGTAGGCGGCGGTGTTTTCGTTGATCTCGGCGGCGCTGCCTTCCTGGGCACGAATGCAACCGGCGAAGTAACGGAAATGGTCGGCGGCCAGCGGCACGTCGGCATTCAGGGTTTCGCGAATGGCCTTGCCGTTGTCCCAGGTTTCGGCAATGGCCAGCACTTCGAGGTTCTGCTCGATACGGTCGGCAATCTTGAGCAGGATGCGCGAGCGGTCCTGCACGCTGGTACGGCCCAGGCATCGGCAGCGGCGTGGGCGGCGTCCAGGGCGCGCTCGACGTCTTCGGCGCTGGAACGTGGAAATTCGGCGATGACCTGGGCGTTCACCGGCGAGCTGTTGGTGAAGTACTGGCCGTTCAGCGGGGCAACGAACTCGCCGCCGATGTAGTTGCCGTAACGCGGTTTGAAGTTGACAAGGGCGCCTTCGGTGCCGGGAGCTGCATAGATCATGTTCGGGCCTCTGTTGATCCGGGCCTGTCATGACGACAGGCGGTGTACGGATCTTAGGCAGCCCGGGGCGGCTGACGAATCGCCCTTTGGCAGAGGACAACTCGTCATTTGGTAGTAGGTGCGGGCGCCGCTACAGGTCCAGGAACAGCGCCCGGGCCGAGCGGCTGTCGATCTGGCTGCGGTAGATCTGGATCACGCGCTCATTGTCGGCGTCTGTCGGCAACTGGTACTGCCCCCCCTCGAACCGCTGTGCGGCGGTTTTCAGATGCGCCGCGGTGTACAGCCCAGGCTCTGCGTCCAGGGTCGCGTAATGAAAGTGCGCCACCCACAGCAACTGCCCCGCCTTGTCGTGGATTTCGTACTCCTGAAGGAAATCCTGGGCATGACCCTTGCGTTTTCGCGTGGGCTTGCGCGGCTGGAGCCTGTGCAGGCTGACCTCGCCCTGGGCCTTGAGGTAGGCCACCCGACTGACCGTCGGCAACTGTGCCAGGGTCATCTGCACACGCAGACGCCGCCCTTCATCACGCAGGTGCTTGGCCTGCTCGAGCAGGGCCTTGGCTTGCAGCGCCGCATCCTGGCCGGCAGCAGACCGGTCGGTGTCGTTGCCGGCAGTCAATGCCTGTTCGATCTGCCGGGCCAGCTCGTCAAGCGGGCGCGCCTGGTGCGTCAGGATTTCTTCCATCTCCACCGGAAGCATGGCGGTCCTGGCCTGGGCGACGGCGCGCCTGAGCTGCTGCGCCGAGTCGTTCAGCAACCGCGTGGAGCGCTCCAGCAAGCCCGGCAACTGTGCCTGGGTGGCGCGCGCAGGTGCTGGGCGGGGGCGCTCCACCGGCTGCCAGATACCGGCCTCGGCGGTTTCCTCGTAGCGGGCCAGCTCGCGCTGTTCCACCGGGTCGATCACCACCACCACGTCGCTGTCGGCCCCTGCCAGCCGACGCTGCTGGCCCACCACCACGCCGCGGTTGCGGGTGCGTATCAACGTGCGCGAGCGGCTGCCTGAGGCCGGTGGCGCCGAAGGTTGGCGTGGCAGGTCGCGAATCAGCCCGGCCAGTCGCTTCTGGGCAGCATCATGCAGGGCCTGCAGCACCTGCTGGTACTCCTCCACCTGTGCCGCCCCCTGCAAAACCGCGCTGGAGGCCTTGTACAGCTGGGTGCCCTGCAGTGCACTGGCATAGTGGCGCACACTGCTGTCGAGCATCTGCACCCGTTCCTGATCGGTGAACGCCCCGCCCATCTCGAGCTCCAGTTGCAAGCCCAATCGGGCAGACAACACCGTCTCGTAGATACCCTCGCCTCCGGCGTGCCCGCGGTCTGCCTGCAGCACCAACACCCCCAGCATGTTGATCTGGGACGAACGCCAGGCCTGGACTGACAGCTCTTCACCGCGCATCGCCTCGATCCTGCTTGCCTGGGCCGGGCCGCCGGGCAGGATCTGGCGCAGCTGCCCGGTCAGGCGATCGAGGGCCTGATAGCAGTCGATGATCTGCTCGGTCAGGGTCTTGGCCCCTTCGAGCAGCACCACCAGTTGCCGATAGGTGGGCGAAGTGCCTTCCAGCACCAGTTCGCGCAGACGGTCCTGACCCTGGCCGCCGCGAAGGTTGTTTATGCCGTCCTTGTTATGCATGAACAGGCTTCGCAAGGCGTACAGCAACTGCACGGTAATGCTGGACTCCTCGAACAGGTAGTTGCCCTGCTGGGCGCGAAAGTTTGCCAGGGTTTTAAGCTGGTTCAGTTGCACATGGCTTTCCCGCGCCTTGGCCAGCCCCTGCCCGTGCCGTCGCAGATCATCCACATAGCGCTGCAATCGCTCGGCCGAGGGCTGCGGCTCCTGTTTCACCACCTCGTCCAGATCGCGCTTGAGCTGCAAGGCGCTGGCCTGGCGCACCGGCTGGTAGTCGTCCAGTTCCTTCTGCAGAACCTCCACGCGAGCCTGGTTGGCCAGACGCAACTGCTGGATGCGCCGATTCAGCGGCATGCCGCCACGCAAGCGCAAGCCCAGGTCGAATTGCCAGCTGCCATCGGCGGCGTGCCGCAGCCAGGGCCCGGGAGGCTGTTGCGCGTCGCGGATTCGCAGGCCGGCATCCTCCTCCACCACGGGGTAGACCTGCCCGCTGACACCCACCCACAGACGGTCCTCATGCAGGTACAACCCCTGCCAGGGCCCGTGGCTGATCGGTGCCCCAGCCCCTCGCGGCCCTGCACGCGCTGCAGGGGCACCAGCCGCGCGCGCTGTTCGCCGCTCAGTCGGTCCGCCGCCGCTGCCCAGCTGAAATCCAGGCTGTCCAGCGCCTGGCCCGAGGGCGAAGCAAGGGCATGGCCGAACTCGGGCTCCAGCACCTGGGCCAGCGGCGACTCGCCCCTTTGCGCAGGGGTTGAGAGCTTGAGACGGGTGGTGTCGGTCCTGCTCGCCAGCAACGTCAGCGCCAGGTTGAACAACCATCCCGCCAGCTGCCCGTCACCCTCGCTCTGGTGTTGCTGCAAGGTATCGCGCAGGCCTGCCGTCAGTTGCACCAGCCAGCCGGCCACCGCAACCGGGCCATTGCACAGTGGCAACAGCGTGTTGAACATCAGCCAGCCCAGTTCGGCATAGGCCGCCCAGCGCTGTTCGCTGGATGACTGCGAGCCGGCCCGGGCGCGGGCCACCAGTTCCTGGGCGCAGCTACGGTACAGATGCACCAGCGGGTCGCCATCGATCAGCGCGTCGCTGAACGACGCCGGAGCCGGCACCTGAAGGGGAGCGAAGTCCGAGCCGGGCAGAAAGCGCACCGTATGCGGCTGCTCCAGCCCGCCACGCGCGTACACCGGCTGTGCCTTGGCAGGCAGCCGCGCCAGCAGATCGTCGTGCAGCGCGCCGGGCTCGCACAACCGCTCGAACAGGGCCTGGCGCGAGCTGAACTCCTGCAGCGGCTCGCGGTGCAGTGGGCGATACAGCAGGCACGGCCCCTGGCGCGGGTCGCGGCCCTCGACCAGGTACGCATTGAGCGCGACATCGGGGTGTGCACCCGCCTCGCGCAACAGGCCCAACGGACGCAGCACCGCGTCGGTTTCCTCGCCACGGCACAGTGCCGTGACACGCCGGGCACTCAGTGCACTGACCCCTTCGCGTTGACGCAGGCAGTACTCCAGCACCAGCATCGGTAGCTGTTCGCGCAACTGATCGACGAACAGCTGCTGGCGACTGGCCGACTGCACAGGGTCATCCAGCAGGCTGTGCTGCAACAGGTCCGGGTAGGTCTGGCCCACGTCCAGGCGGGTGACCTGGGCCTTGATGAATGCAAGATCCAGCCATGTCGGCAGCACTGCGCCGCTGCGGCTGCGCAAGGTGACGCTGCCTGCCCTGAGCAGCCCCAGGTTGCCCACCGCCAGTTGGGCCAGGTTCAGCGTCACCTCGCGAATGCTGCCCGCCGGGGCAAAATCCCCCCCACTGCCGCCGGCGCCGGCAATCACCTGGCGGTTGACCAGCTCGACATCCTCCAGCTCGGCACGGGTAAAGCCCGGGTGCCCGGCATGCACCGCCGCCTGCCACTGGGCCCAGGCGTACTCCGGCATACCGGGCAGGTCATGCAGGAACGACTGCCCGCCACTGCGCTGCTGCGCCCGCGCCAGGCGCACCAGCATCTCGGTGTACTGCAGGCGCGGCGCCTCGTCAGCGTCGCGCAACCACGTCGGCAACAGCCCGCGCAGGCTGGCCAGGGTCTGGCGCTCGCTCACATCGCACACCTGCACCAGCGAGGTGGCTTCGTCCAGGCGCGCGACCAGCGTCTGCACCGGGTCGACCTGCGAATCGAGAGGTGCTGCGGCGATGGCATCGATCAGGCGCAATTGCTGTTCGAACAACAACCGCGCCTGGGCCTGGAAAATCGACAGTTCGGTCTGGTACAGGTTGAGCTTGAAGGTGCCCGAAGCCTGCGCGCCCCAGCCCCTGGCCAATGCCTCCAGCAGTGCCTGGCGCGAATCGAAGCGATACAGCCCACCCGCCAGGGTGTAGAGCACCACGACAGTGCGCAACTGGCCGAGCACCTGGCGCTCGATCAGCACCGCGCTGGCCAGTTCAGGGTCCAGCCCGCCACCGGGTTCGGCATCCAGGCACAGCAGCGACACGCGTACATCCGCGCCGTTGCCGAACTGCGCGCGCTGCGTCGCCCGTGGATAGATGCCGACCATCGTCGCCGTGGCCAGCTCCAGCCCGTCCAGCACGCCAGCCCCTCGGGCCAGTTCGCAGGCGCTGGAAAAACGGCTTTTGAGGTAATCGGCCAGCCAGTCCCAGCGCGCGGTCTGGCCCGGCTCGGCCTGGCCCCAGTAACAGCTGAGCACACGCTTGTATTCATCGAGCAGCAACGGCCCGCATTCATTGAGCAGGGTTTCGACCGCGTGCAGGTCGACATCGGCGGCCTGCGGATACTCGGCGCCGCGCTGCAGGGTGAGGTAGTCCAGCCCGCTGGCCAGGTTGAGGCAGGTGCGTTCGCAATAGCGCCGTATCAGGGCATCGGCCAGCGTATCGAGCCGCGCGCCCTGCCCCGGCCGCCCCCTGACCAGGGTCAAGGCCGATGGCGCCGGGCCCTTGATCCCGCGCACCTGCCATTGCTGCGCGCACACCTGCGCAGCCACGGCGTGCAACGAGGGCCGGGTGACCACCTGGCGGCCGATGGGGCCGCACAGCGAAGCGTGTGTGGCCAACTGCCCGAAAAGCGTATCTGCTGCATCCATGATGCGACTTCCTTGTGAGTAAAGAAGCCGCAGTACAGCGTCACGCCCTGTCGGGCAGGTGGTAGATGTTGCTCAGCGGTCCTTGAACTGGGCCTCGCGCTTGGCGATGAACGCCGCCATGCCTTCCTTCTGGTCTTCGGTGGCAAACGCGGCATGGAACACCCGGCGCTCGAAGCGCACACCTTCGGACAGGCTCACCTCGAAAGCACGGTTGATGCTCTCCTTGACCATCATCGCCACCGGCACCGACTTGCTGGCGATCTGTGCCGCCACCTTGAGGGCCTCCTCGAGCAGCTGCTCCTTGGGCACGATACGCGCCACCACGCCGGCACGCTCGGCCTCCTCGGCCCCCATCATGCGCCCGCTCAGGCACAGCTCCATGGCCTTGGCCTTGCCCACCGCGCGGGTCAGGCGCTGGGTGCCGCCCATGCCCGGCAACACGCCCAGGTTGATTTCAGGCTGACCGAACTTGGCATTGTCGGCGGCCAGGATGAAGTCGCACATCAGTGCCAGCTCGCAGCCACCGCCCAGGGCGAAGCCGGACACCGCGGCGATGATCGGCTTGCGGCGGTTGGCGATGCGGTCGCTGTCGCTGAACAGGTCGTCGATGTAGATCTGCGGGTAGCTCAGCTCGGCCATTTCCTTGATATCGGCACCGGCGGCGAAGGCTTTCTCCGAACCGGTCAGCACCACGCAGCCGATGTTCGGGTCGGCTTCGAGCTGGTCCAGCGCCTGGTTCAGCTCGCGCACGATCTGCGCGTTGAGGGCGTTGAGCGCCTGGGGCCGGTTGAGGGTGATCAGGCCGACCTTGCCACGGATGTCCAACAGAATGGTTTCGAAACTCATGCAAGCTGCTCCCTTCAAAGATTGCGCGCAATGACCATGCGCTGAATGTCGCTGGTGCCTTCGTAGATCTGGCAAACCCGCACGTCACGGTAGATCCGCTCCAGCGGGAAGTCGCTCAGATAGCCATAACCGCCCAGGGTCTGCAAGGCATCGGAACAGACCTTTTCGGCCATTTCCGAAGCAAACAGCTTGGCCATCGAGGCCTCCACCAGCGCCGGGCGCCCGGCATCACGCAAGGCGGCGGCATGATGCACCATCTGCCGGGCCACGGCGATGCGCGTGGCCATGTCGGCCAGGCGAAACGCCACCGCCTGGTGTTCGATCAGGGGCTTGCCGAAGCTCTCGCGTTCGCGCGCATAGTCACGTGCCACCTCGAACGCGGCCCGCGCCATGCCCACCGATTGCGCGGCAATACCGATGCGCCCGCCTTCCAGGTTGGCCAGGGCGATCCGGTACCCCTCGCCCTCCTCGCCCAGGCGATTGGCCAGCGGCACACGCACGTTCTCGAAGACGATCTGGCAGGTATCGGAGGCATGCTGGCCGAGCTTGTCCTCCACCCGCGCCACCTGGTAGCCAGGCGAGTCGGTGGGCACGATAAAGGCACTGATGCCGCGCTTGCCGGCTGCCGGGTCGGTCACCGCGAACACGATCACCACGCCGGCATTCTGCCCCGAGGTGATGAACTGCTTGCAGCCGTTGAGCACATAGTGATCGCCCTCGAGGCGCGCACGGGTTTTCAGGCTGCTGGCATCGGAGCCCGCCTGGGGCTCGGTCAGGGCAAAGGCACCGAGCATCGCGCCCGTGGCCAGCGGCGTCAGAAACTGCTGCTTCTGCTGCTCGCTGCCGAACTTGAGGATCGGCACGCAGCCCACCGAGTTGTGCACGCTCATGATGGTCGAGCAGGCACCATCGCCGGCGGCGATTTCCTCCAGGGCCATGGCGTAGGCGACATAGCCGGTGTCGCTGCCGCCCCACTGCTCCGGCACCAGCATGCCGAACAGGCCCAGCTCGGCCATCTGCTCGATAGCCTCCCGTGGGAAACGGTGCTCGCGGTCCCACTGCTCGGCAAACGGCCGCAGGCGCTCCTGGGCAAACTGGCGAACGGCGTCGCTGATCTGCTGTTGTTCATCGTTGACTAGCATGGCGCACCTCAGTCCAGACACTCGACAGCCATGGCCGTGGCTTCGCCACCGCCGATGCAGATGGCCGCGATGCCGCGGCGCAGGCCCTTCTGGCGCAGCGCGGCAAGCAGGGTCACCAGAATACGTGCGCCCGATGCACCGATGGGGTGGCCCAGGGCGCAGGCGCCGCCGTGGATGTTGACCTTGTCGTGAGGCAGGTCCAGCTGCTTCATCGCCGCCAGGGTGACCACCGCGAACGCCTCGTTGATTTCGAACAGGTCGACCTCGGCCAGGCTCCAGCCGGTGCGCTTGAGCAGCGCATCGATGGCGCCGATCGGCGCGGTGGGGAACAGTGCAGGCTCGTCGGCGAACGCCGCATGCCCGTGGATCACCGCCAGTGGCTTGAGGCCGCGCTGCTCGGCCTGGGACCTGCGCATCAGCACCAGCGCCGCCGCACCGTCGGAAATCGAGCTGGAGTTGGCTGCCGTGACCGTACCGCCTTCGCGAAACGCCGGCCTGAGCTGCGCGATCTTGTCCAGGCGGGCCTTGGGCGGCTGTTCGTCGTGGCTGACCAGGCGGGTCTGCCTGCCCTCGGTCACCTCCACCGGCACGATCTCGGCGGCAAAGCTGCCGTTCTCGATCGCCTGTTGCGCACGGGTCAGCGAGGCAATCGCAAAGTCGTCCTGAGCCTGGCGGCTGAAGCCCTGGGCCTGGGCGCAGTCCTCGGCAAAGGTGCCCATCAGGCGACCCTTGTCGTAGGCATCTTCCAGACCGTCGAAAAACATGTGGTCGATGACCTTGCCGTGGCCCATGCGGTAGCCGCTGCGCGCCTTGTCCAACAGGTACGGGGCGTTGGACATGCTCTCCATGCCGCCGGCCACCACCACCTCGGCGGTACCGGCCAGCAGCAGGTCATGGGCCATGATCGCGGCTTGCATGCCCGAGCCGCACATCTTGTTCAGGGTGGTGCAGGTGGTGCCCTTGTCCAGGCCGGCCCCCAGGGCCGCCTGGCGTGCCGGGGCCTGGCCGAGACCGGCTGGCAGCACGCAGCCGAACAGCACCTGGTCGACGCTGTCGGCAGCCACGCCCGCACGCTCGACGGCTGCGCGAATGGCGGCAGCGCCCAGTTGCGGTGCAGTCAGGCTTTTGAGATCGCCCTGCAGGCCGCCCATGGGCGTGCGCACGGCGCTGACGATTACGATGGGATCATGGGACATGCTCATGCGGTTCTCCTGAATTACTTGGCAGCCATGCGCAAGGCACCGTCGAGGCGGATCACCTCGCCGTTGAGCATGCTGTTTTCAATGATGTGACGCGCCAGCGCCGCGTACTCCTGCGGGCGCCCCAGACGCGGCGGGAACGGCACGCCGGCCGCCAGCGAGTCGCGTACTTCCTGGGTCATGCCGGCCATCATCGGGGTTTCGAAGATGCCCGGCGCGATGGTCATCACGCGGATACCGAAGCGCGCCAGTTCGCGGGCGGCCGGCAGGGTCAGGCTGGCAATCGCGCCCTTGGAGGCAGCGTAGGCCGCCTGGCCGATCTGCCCGTCATAGGCGGCGATGGAGGCGGTATTGATGATCACCCCGCGCTCGCCGTCGGCGTCGGCACCGCCTTCGGCCATGGCCGCTGCCACCAGGCGCAGCAGGTTGAAGCTGCCGATCAGGTTGACGTTGATCACCCGGCTGAAGCTGTCCAGGCCGTGCGGCCCCTGCCTGCCCAGGACCTTCTCGGCGCCGACGATGCCGGCACAGTTGACCAGCCCGTGGAGGCTGCCAAAGGCGCTGACGGCCGCGTCCACGGCGGCCTTGGCCGGGGCCTCCTGACTGATGTCGGCCACGGCGAAACGGGCCTTGTCACCCAGGGCTTGCGCCTTGGCTGCAACGGCCTCGGCGTTAAGGTCCACCAGCATCACCTGGGCACCGGCGCCGATCAGCATCTCGGCGGTGGCGGCGCCCAGCCCGGAGGCGGCGCCGCTGACGATGAAGTTCTTGTTGGCAATTTGCATAAGGGGTCCTCAGGCGCTGGCGACGGGCGCCGGCGCGGTGTGTTGTTTGGCTATTTCCTGATTGCGCAGGATGAAACGCTGCAGCTTGCCGCTCGGGGTCTTGGGCAGCTCGCCGACAAATTCGATTTCGCGCGGGTAGGCATGTGCATAAAGGCGCTGGCGCACATGCTGGCGCAGGTTTTCGGCCAGCTCCGGCGTGCCCTCCACGCCGCTGGCCAGCACCACGAACGCCTTGATCAGTTCGGTGCGCTCCGGGTCCGGCTTGCCGACCACGGCGGCCTCGATCACCGCCGGGTGCTCGATCAGCGCGCTTTCCACATCGAAGGGCCCGACCCGGTACCCGGAGGTGGTGATCACGTCGTCGCTGCGCCCGACAAAGCTGATGCTGCCGTCCTGGTTCAGCTCCACCGTGTCGCCGCTGAGGTAGTACTTGCCGACGAAGGCCTTGGTCTGCACCCCGTGGTAGCCACCGAACCAGCACAGCGGTGACTGCTCGCGGTCCACCGCGAGGATGCCGGGCTGGCCGGGCGGCAGTTCGTGCTGCTGCTCATCAAGCACAACGATGCGATGACCCGGGATGGCAAAGCCGGCCGAGCCCAGGTGCACCGGGTGACGCAGGCCGTGGTGGTTGCACAGCACCATGCCCAGTTCGGTCTGGCCATAGTGATCGTGGATGGTCACCTGCAGGTGTTCGGCGAACCAGCGGATCACTTCCGGGTTGAGCGGTTCGCCGGCGCTGCTGACCACCCGCAGGCGGCCCTTGATCGGCTCGGCGAAGGCCTGGCCGGCGGCGATCAGCATGCGATAGGCCGTGGGCGACCCGGCCAGGTTGGTGATGGCGTACTTGTCGATCACCCGGCAGGTACTTTCGACACTGAACGGGCCGTCGAAGAAGGTGGTGGCCTGGCCCAGCGCCAGCGGCCCGGTGACGGCGTAGTACAGGCCGTAGGCCCAGCCGGGGTCGGCCAGGTTCCAGAAGTTGTCTTCGGGGCGCAGGTCGATGGCGTCGCGCATGTAGCCCTGAAACGCCACGATGGCCCGCAACGGCACCTCCAGCGGCTTGGCCGGGCCGGTGGTGCCGGAGGTGAACATCAGCAGGAAGGGGGCCTCCCCGGACAACAGCACAGGCGCGCAGTCGGCGCTGGCAGCGTCCGAGGGCAGTGTGAAAATCCAGGTCGCCGCTGCCGGCCTGGGCATCGACGGTAATGATCCGCGCACAGCCCTCGACCTCGTCGAGCTTCGGGCGGTTGGTGCGGTCGGTGACCACCACGCGGGCGCCGGAACTGTGCAGGCGGTGCTCGATGGCCTTGGGCCCGAAGGCAGTGAACAGGGGCTGGTAGACCGCCCCCAGTCGCCAGGTGGCGAGCACCGTGACCAGCAGCTCGACGGTGCGCGGCAGCAGCCCCGCCACCCGGTCGCCCGGCCCCACGCCTTGCGCCTTGAGCACATTGGCCAGGCGTGCGGCGCGCTGCTGCAGGTCGGCAAAGGTGTACTGCGCGCAGGCCCCGTCGTGGCGCTCCCAGTACAAGGCCACGCCGCCCTCGGCGGCGTGCCGGTCGCAACACTCGACGCAGGCGTTGAGCGCACCCAGGTTGCCCGCCAGCACGGCATCGGCAGTGTGCAGGTAATCGAAAGCACGCTGCGCGTCGTGGTAATCACGCATTGCCAGACTCCTCGTTTCTTATTGTTGGAATAGAACGAATGATCTGACGATAGTCGCGCCACCAGCGCGCAGCGACAATGGCCAAAGCTGTCAATCTGGATGACTGGTTTGGCCACTGCCTGCACAGCCCCCGGGGCTAGCCCGCAGGCGGCGCGGCAGCCTCCAGCGCCGCCTGGGTCAGGCGCAATGCCAGCGCCTGCACTGCCGCCTCGCGTTCGCTGCGCAATGCGTTCATTCGCGTCAGGTACACCCCTTCCTGCAGCGTGCCCTGTTGCGCGGCCAGCACCTCGAGTCGATCCCAGAACGGTTGTTCGACCTGCTCGAACTCGCCTTCGTGAGCCTGGCGCAGGTAGGCCAGCCAGAAATCCCGGCCGCTGATGAACGTTGCCAGCTGGTCGGTCTGCTCGGCAGCCAGCACGACCCGCTGGGCCTCGTGTATCTGTGCCGGGGCCACGGCGGCCACTTCGGCGAACTGCATGTTGCGCGGTTGCCCGGGCAGGTCCAGTGCAGCGGCCAGACGGGTGCGATAGGCCAGGCTCACCTCGACCTCGTCCACCCCACGCGCCTCCTGCGTCCTGGCCTGGATGTCGGCACGCGCGAACTGTTCGACCTGTTCAAGACGAAACAGACGCCGCGCGAAGGCGAGCAACGCTTCGCCCTGCTGCTCGTTCGGGCTGTCTGCGCGCACGGTCTGAAACAGCAAAAACCGCACTTCGAGCGCACTGTAGGTGGACGACACGCTGTCCACGCACGTGGTCGGGCTGGCCGCCAGCTCGAACAGTTCCTCGCGCAGCGCCGTGTGCTGCGCCATCGCCTCGAGCATGCGCCACACGCGCTGGTCCAGTTCGGCCCGGGTATGCTGGAAATCCGCCGACCCGGTCAGTTCGGTCAGCAACTGGAAGAAGTCTGCGGCGCCAGGCTCTGCAATCAGGCTGTCCCAGTAACGGCTGCGCACATCCAGCTGCGCCTCGTTCGCCAGCTCCAGCCACAGTGCGCGGGCTTGCGCAGTCGTTTCAGCACGTACCATGACACCGGCCGCAGCCTCCACCACGGGCAGCAACTGCTGCAGATCGTTGATGCGGTCCCAGGTGGCCTGCGGCAGGGGGTTACGCTGGAGCAGGTAGATGTTCAGCGACTCGGGCACGAAGAACGTCTCCGGCAACTGGGTGATGAGGTTGTCGCGCAAGTCGACCACATCCAGAAACGGACATTCGAGCAACCCGGTCGGGAACAGCTGCAGGCGCGTACTGCGCAACCACACGTGGCGCAAGTTGTACATGCCGGCCATGTTCGGCAGGATCTCGATGGGATTGTTGTCCAGGTTCAGCACTTCAAGCCGATGCAGGGACGCAAGGGTATTGACCCCGGTGTTGCGCAGGTTGATCTGGTTGAGGTTCAGGTTCACCTCACGCAACCAGTTCATGCCGTTCAAGGCAGGCGGTATGCGCCCGAAGCGGTTGTTGGCCAGGTTGAGCCAGCGCACGCCGACAAAGCGTTGCAGGAAGCTGTTCGACAGCTCGGTCAGGCCCATGCCCACCAGGCTCAGGTCTATCACGTGGGAAAAATCGATACCGGCCCCCAGCGGCGGCAGATGCCCCACCGGCATCGCCACCAGGTTCAGGCGATAGCCGATCAGCGTGCCACCCCCATTGGTCACGCGATCGGTCTGTCGTCGCCAGCACCGGCGCAGCTCATCGGCCACCAGGCGTCGCCACTCGCGGGACTGGCCAAAGACCTCCCGACACCACAGCTGCAGGCTCGCATCGAGGCGCTGGTACTGGTCCAGCAGGCGCATCAGTGCCGTCATCGGTTCAACCGAGCCCCCTGCAGTTCGGTCAGAAGCACATCGATTTGGAGTTGGTCATAGCCCGGGAACAGCACACGCACCACACTGACCAGGGACCGTCGTGTCGCACTGCCCCGGCCACTGAGCGGATACCCGATGCGACCGTCGGGCAAGCGTTGGGCGGGCTGAAGCGCCCGGCCGAGCGCGCCTGCCCGATCAGTTGCGCGGCCTCGGAGGGATTGGCCAGGGCCCGCGCAGCCAGGGCCTGGCGCATTTGTGCCGCGCTGTCATGACGCGTCCAGCCCAGGGCGCGACGCTGCTCGCGCGTCAGGCAGCAGGCAATCGCCTCGAACATTCCCTGGGGAGCCGGGATCTCGTCGTCGATCTCGTAGCCTTCAGTGTCGTACACCGAAAACTGCCCGTCGCGACGCACCAGCACGCGGGTCTGGCGGGTATCGCTGAGTGACAACTGGCGCTCGATCACCCGCCCGCTGGACGAACCTTCGCGCAGCTCCAGGTTCAGCCCGTCGGGCCAGGCCGGCATGCGTCGCAGCAAGCCGAAGGCCAGGCCCACGCTGTCGTCACTGTGCACGTTCTGCAGGCACAGCCCCTCCAGCGCCCTGCTCAATCGCGCCTCACGCAAGGTGTGGCGTGCCTGCTCGGCGACCGCCAGGGGAATGCGGCGAGTCTGATCCATCATCTGGCGCTGCGTGGCATCGGCCTGCTCTGCCAGCGCCTGGGCATAGCGTCGCGCCAGCCCGGGAAAGTCACGTTGCAACAGGCTCACACGGCTATCGGCGGCGCTCAGCGTGGCCGCCTCAAGGTGCTCGAACAGTTCGAAGCGCAAGCGCGGCATCTGCTCCCAGATGTGATCGAGCTCCGAGTCCTGCCCCGCGTCTTCGACACCCTGCAGATGCTCTCTGCAGAAAGCATGGAGCACAGGGTCCAGGCCCTGGGCATCGGTTTGCCGGTGCAGACGCTCGAAGAATGTCGAGATGCGCGTATCGATACCGAAGCGGACCAGGGTATCGCGCAGGCGAACCGGCATGCCCCGGTTCTCCACGTGCAGGCCGCGCAAACGCGCCTCGTCCATACCGGCAATCACCATGACCTGGTCGATCTGCGCATCGCTCAGCCCTTCGGCCAGCGGGCCCAGACGCCGCATCAGCAGGGCATTGCCCGCCCACTGCAGCGCATGCTCGCCAGGCAGGCGCCAGGCGCCTTCGCCATTGGTTTCCAGGCCGGGCGAGTAGGCTTCGGCACGCTGCGGGTGCACCATAACCCAGCGCCCATCGCGCTGCTGAACCTGATAGGTCTGCCCTTCATGCCTGAGCCACAGCGCGCCTGCATCCTCATACAAGCCATCGCTGCGCGGCACCGGGGTTTCAGGCAAAGGGTGGGCATGACGGTAGCTTGCCAGGTCTTCGTTCCACAGCCTGTATTGGTCCGTGCTGCGCACTATCGGCATTAGGCCGTCGACGAAGGCCGACCGTTTGGCCACCGCCACCAGGCCCGCCACACCCGCCCCTGTTGCAACGCTGGCCAGCACGTTTTCGGCCACGCCGGTCAGATGCGCCAGGGCCTCCTTGCGCTGGCCCTTGCTCCAGTCGACGGCGCCCTCATAGACCTCGCCCAGCAACTGCCCGACGCTACTGAGCAGCATGATCTGGCCAACCCCGGGGACGAACGAGGCCGCTATGCCGAGCAGGGTTTCACCTGCGGCCAGGTAGGCCTCGCGACGTGCTTCGGCCAGCGCATCGTCGACCCTGGCCGTAGGCACGGCAAGCACCGCTGCGTCGGCCTTGAGCCGGGCGATACGCCATTGCGCAAGGCTGGCGAACAACTCTCCGGCCAGCGGGTAATCGAGCAGCTCCAGGTCCGGGCGCGCCGCGTCTCGCTGCGCCTGCCAGGCCGCGCCGAAAGCTGCACGCTCCTGCAGGCTGATCAGGCTCTGGAAGTAGCTCAGGTAATCAGCCGATTTCAAGGCCAGGCCCAGATCGGTTGCACAGGCATACCAGGTCGGATACTGACGCAGCGGGCGCTGCGGATCGCCAGGCAGAAACACCACCACCTGGCGCACCAGGCCGGCCTCGGTCCAGCGTATCGCCCCCTCCAGGGGTTCGCCACGGGCCAGAAAGGCGACCGCGCCCTGTACCTGCTGCCCCAGCACCTCGATGCTGCGCACCCTTACCGGGTGCTCGGCGTAAGTCACCTGGCTCGCCCCGTCGACCACTTGGCGCAGCATGCGGTAGGCCACCTCGTCGATGTCCTTTTTCAGGTAGCCGACCTGGGCGGCCACATCCAGCTGATCGCGCTGTTCGCGGGCCAGCAGCGCATGGCGCTGGCGCTTGAGTGCGTCATCCGGCGGGTCGAGCACACTGTCCAGATGAGCCTGATACTTCTGGCCCAGGTCCAGCGTGCGGCACAGGCCGGCAAACCGCTCGGGCGCGACGCCCAGTGCCTGACCCGCAGACACGATCGCCGTGCCGCGAAAGAATCCCCAGTAGCCGCCGGCAGTCTCGCTGAAGTTCTGCAGGGCACGCTGCAACAGCGGGCTCTGGATCTCGATCGCCTCCAGATAAGGCATGGGCGTGGCCGAAAGCCCCGGGCGGTACTGACGCAGGCGCACTTCCTTCCAGTGCGCCGCACGCGTGTCCAGTTGCAGCCCCAGGGTGTCGCGCAAGGCCTTGTCCAGCAAGGGCGCAGCGAACACGTCGGGCGACTGCAGGAGCTGGAACAACTCGGTCAACGCTTCAAGCGACGCCTGATGCCGGATCAATGCAGCGCTCACTGCGCGCGCCTGGTCCCTGGATGCCGTGCGCAGCCAACCCGGCAGGCGTTCGGCGATGAATTGATCGAGAATGGTGGGATCGTCTGTGGTGCCGGTGGTTTTGCGGGTGCTCGAGGTCGGGCTCATGGCGCCTGCTCCATCAAGGGGTGGGCACCCAGACTAGGAACAGCCTCGCCGGCAAGGGAGCGGGAAGGCTTGCCTCGCGGCCTCAGCCCGAACCCAGCACGAGGCTGCGGTAATGCCCGGGGTTGCACCCCGACCACTTGCGAAAGGCCTTGTAGAACGAACTGGTGTCGGCAAACCCCAGGCGTTCGGCGATCTCCACGTAGCTGACCTGCGCATCGGCCAGCCAGCCGATGGCCAGCTCGCGGCGCACGCTGTCCTTGAGGGCCTGGTAGGTCTGGCCCTGCTCGGCCAGGCGTCGACGCAGGGTGGAGGCCGACAGGCACAGCTGCTGGGCCAGTGCCTCGGCATCCGGCCACTGGCTGGCGGGCAACTGGCGCAGGTCGTCGCGGATCCGCCGCGCCAGGCTGGTGGGGTCGCGGTACTTCACCAGAATGTTGGCCGGCGCCTCGGCCAGAAAACGCTGCAGCTCTTCGGGTGTGCGCCTGAGCGGCAGGTCCAGGCAATCGGCAGCGAAAATCAGCCGCGTGCGTGGGCGCTCGAACTGCAGGTTCTGTGAAAACATCACGCGGTAGTCATCGCAGTAGTCCGGCTCGGCGCAGCGCAATTCGATGGCCAGAATCGGAATGCGCCGACCCGCCAGCCAGCAGGCCACACCATGCACGATCATCCAGAAGGTGAAATAGGTGAAGGGTCGGCGCGGCGCCTCGGCGGGTTCGCCGATCACGATTTCAGCCAGGCTTTGCTGGCGCACCAGCACCGGGTGCAGGTCCTCGAGCATCAGCGACAGAAACCCCAGCGCGCACTCCAGGCCCGCGCCCAGGGTCGGCTGGGCCATGGACGAGCGGCAGATGAACGCCAGGCTGCCGCTGCGCAGCCCGCGCGGGTCCATGCAGAAGAACTCGTCGTTGCAGCGCCGCGCCAGCAGCCGCCACAGCCGGGCATAGGCACTGGCCGGCACGCGGGCCTGGGGCTGCTCCAGTTGCTGCGGGTCGATCCCCACCCGCTGCAGCAACGCCGCAGCCGCCGCGCCGGGTGCGCTGCTTTGCAACAGGGCCTCGCGCACCAGTTGCATGGAGATGGTGTCTTTCTCCTTCATCGACCCTCACTCGTGTTGCAGGTGGTGTATGCCGGCCATCTTAGGGGGCCGACGGCAAAACGCCAACGCCGTGTCATGCCGATGACGCCAGCCCGAGAAAGGCCTGGATCAGGCGCAGCTCGCGGCGCCGCTCCAGGCAACCGAGCATGTGCTGGTTGACCAGCCCTGGCCCCTCTATGGGCCGGGCCACCACCCGCGGATCGTGGCTGGTCTCCATCGACGAGACGATACCCAGCCCCAGCTGCGCGGCCACCGCCTCGGTCACCGCTTCGCGGCTGTCGAGCTCCAGCAGCACCCGTGGCTGCACCCCGGCCCGGGCACAGGCCTGGTCGAAGGTGCGCCGGGTGATCGAGCCGGATTCGCGCAGCACCATGATCTGCTGGTCCAGTTCGGCAAGGGGCAACTCGGGGCGGCTGGCCCAGCGATGGCCGGCCGGCAGCAAGGCACAGATACGCGACGGGCCCAGGGCCTGCAGATGCAGGCCCTTGCGCGGTTCGACCTCGGTCAGCACGGCCACGTCGGCATGCTCGGACAGCAGCGCCGCAAGGGTTTCCTGGGCATTGCCCAGACGCAGGTTGACCGTGATGCCGGGGTAGCGCACGCGCAGCTGGGCCAGCATCGGCATGACCTGGTGTGGCCCGTCGGCGGCAACTTCCAGGCGCCCGGTAAGCAACTGGCGGTTGGCTTCGAGCATCACCTGCGCCTCCTCGGCCAGGCCGAACATCGCGCGGGTGATGGCGGCCAGGCGGGTGCCCTCCTCGGTCAGCTCCACACGCCGCGCAGTGCGCCGCAGCAGGGTGATCTGGTAATGCTCCTCGAGTGCCTTGATGTGCCCGGTGACCGCTGGCTGGCTGATGAACAGGCGCGCGGCAGCGCGAGTAAAGCTGCCCTCGCGGGCCACCGCATCGAAAGCGCGAAGCTGGAACAGGTTCATATCTATCGGCCTGACTTATGGTTGGCATAACGACAAACAATTTGATTGATGAAGCGCGCAATTGCAACGTAGGCACCGTAGTTTCAGCCCACCGCTTGCGAGGAGCATCGCCATGACCCACCCCCCGTCCTGCTGACGCCAGGCCCCCTGACCACCTCGGCACGCACGCGGCAGGCGATGATGCTCGACTGGGGCTCATGGGACCGCGAATTCAACACCTTGACCGCCAACCTGTGCCAGCAGTTGCTGAGCATCGTCAATGGCCACGCCAGCCACCACTGCGTGCCCCTGCAAGGCAGCGGCACCTTCGCCGTGGAGGCGGCCATCGGCACGCTGGTGCCCCGTGACGGCAAGGTGCTGGTACTGGTCAACGGCGCCTATGGCCAGCGCCTGGCCAGGATCTGCCAGGTGCTGGGCCGCGCATTCACCACCTTCGAGACCGCCGAAGACCAGCCCACCACCGCCGCCGATGTCCAACGCCTGATCCGCGCCGATGCCAGCATTACCCACGTGGCGCTGATTCACTGCGAAACCAGTACCGGCATCCTCAACCCGCTGGCGCAGATCGCCCAGGTCGTCGCCGAGCACGGCAAGCGCCTGATCATCGACGCCATGAGCTCGTTCGGCGCCCTGCCGATCGACGCGGCCCAGGTGCCTTTCGACGCCCTGATCGCGGCGTCCGGCAAGTGCCTCGAGGCGTACCGGGCATGGGCTTCGTGTTCACCGACAAGGCCGCACTGGCTGGCGCCGAGGGCAACTCGCCGTCGCTGGCCTTGGACCTGCATGACCAGCATGCCTACATGGCCCGCACCGGCCAGTGGCGCTTCACCCCGCCCACCCACGTGGTGGCGGCGCTGCACGAGGCCCTGCTGCAGTACCACGAGCAAGGCGGCCTGGCGGCGCGCCACCAGCGCTATGCAAGCAACTGCAAGACCCTGCTCGACGGCATGGCGGCCATCGGCTTGCGCAGCTTTCTGCCCGCTGCCATCCAGGCCCCGATCATCGTCACCTTCCACGCCCCGCGTGACCCGCGCTACCAGTTCGCGGACTTCTACGAACGGGTCAAGGCCAAGGGGTTCATCCTCTATCCCGGCAAGCTGACCCAGGTCGAGACATTCCGCGTGGGCTGCATCGGCTGCGTCGGCCCCCACGAGATGCGCGCCGCGGTCCAGGCCGTGGCCGATGCGCTGCGGGAAATGGAAGTGCTGCACATCTGATTCCGTTCTATCCCCCTTTTCTGCGGTATACCGATCAAGGAACGCAATGATGAACTACAGCAACCCCACACAGCTGCAAGCGGCCATTCTCGACTGGGCCGGAACCGTGGTCGACTTTGGCTCGTTCGCCCCCACGCAGATCTTCGTCGAGGCCTTTGCCGAATTCGATGTACAGGTGTCCATCGAGGAGGCCCGCGGCCCCATGGGCATGGGCAAGTGGGACCATATCCGCACGCTGTGCGACCAGCCGCAGATTGCCGAGCGCTATCGCGCGGTGTTCGGCCGCGTGCCGAGCGATGATGACGTGACGGCGCTCTACAACCGCTTCATGCCGCTGCAGATCGAAAAGATCGCCACCCATTCGGCGCTGATCCCCGGCGCACTGCAGACCATCAGCGCCCTGCGCCGGCAGGGCCTGAAGATCGGTTCGTGCTCCGGCTATCCGAAGGTGGTGATGGACAAGGTGGTGGAACTGGCCGGGCGCAATGGCTATGTCGCCGACCATGTGGTGGCCACCGACCAGACCCCCAACGGTCGCCCGTGGCCGGCCCAGGCGCTGGCCAACGTGATTGCGCTGGGTATCGACGATGTGGCGGCGTGCGTGAAGGTGGACGACACCGTACCTGGCATTCTGGAAGGGCGTCGTGCCGGCATGTGGACCGTGGCGCTGGTGTGCTCGGGCAACGCGCTGGGGCTGACCCATGAAGGTTACCTGGCGCTGGATGCCGAGCAACTGGCCAGCGAGCGTGCGCGCATTCATGCGCTGTTCGAAGGGTCACGCCCGCACTACCTGATCGACACCATCAATGACCTGCCGCAGGTGGTGGAGGATATCAATCGGCGTTTGGCGCAGGGTGAGATGCCGCAGGGGGTATAGACCGCGTTGGGCTTTCGCCGGCAAGTCCGGCTCCTGCAATCGGCAAGGCGGCTCCTGCAGGCCAGGAGCCGCCCTCGCCAGCCAAGGGCGCGCCTGGGCCCTATGCCAGGTGCCGCGCCACCCACGCCGCATAACTGTCGATGAAGCTCTGCAGAAACGGCCGGGTCTTCTCCGAAAGCTTGCCATGTTCGTCGAACAGCGTCGCCGCCCCACCCACATAGGCCTCTGGCTGCTGCATGCAGGGCACATCGAGAAACACCAGGGACTGGCGCAGGTGGTGGTTGGCACCAAAGCCCCCCACCGCCCCCGGCGACACACTGATCACCGCCCCCGGCTTCTTGCTGAACACACTCTGCCCATACGGGCGCGAGCCGACGTCGATGGCGTTCTTGAGCACCCCGGGCACCGAGCGGTTGTACTCGGGGGTCACGAACAGCACCGCGTCGCTGGCACGCACCTTGTCGCGAAAGGCCTTGTAGGCTGCCGGTGGGTCGGTGTCGATATCCTCGTTGTACAACGCCAGCTCGCCAATTTCGACGATACCCAGCTTGAGGCTGGCCGGTGCCAGCTCTGCAAGCGCCCTGGCGACCTTGCGGTTGATCGACTCCTTGCGCAAGCTGCCTACCAACACCGAAACCGAATAGACCTGGCTCATGACCACGCTCCAACCTGATCGACATAGAGAAGTGGTAGTTATAGACGCTACGGCGCGGCCCACAGGTTTTTTTCCAGGGGGACTAAACTTCCCAGGCAAAACAGTGGTCTATGGCCCATAGAGAACATTTCAGAGGGCACACGCCAAATGACAGCAGTACTGGTCGGACAATTTCATGCTCGGGATGCTGAAGGACGCATCTACCCCGTTCATGAATTTCAGGAAGCCACCCTGCAGGCCGATGGAAGTGCCGACTCCTTGCCGATCACCAGCTATCGCCTGGCCATCGGCGATCGGGTCAACCACCTGGGCGAGGATCGCTTCGAGCTGGTACAGAGCGGCGTGGAGATCACCCGTATCCCCTGATGCACCGCGCGGCCCGAGCAATCCGGCCGCGCCCTTTGCTTCAGGTGTCTAGTCCTGAAATAGGTTTACACCTGTTCAGGTAGGCCGATAGGCCTCAAAACGCCCGATGCACCGCATCGGGCGTTTTGTTTTTCAGGGCCATATGGGGCCGTTCTGTGTTGTAGATCTGTACTGCCTCATCAACCATCTGCCTCGCTTGCTCCAGATCTTCAGGGCTACTCAACAGCAGCTCCATCTTGAGGATTCCGTTGATTCGCTCAGCCAGCGCGTTCTGGTAGCAGTCATACCCATCAGTCATGGAGCACTGAACGCCGTGCCGTTGGTGCAGTGACTGGTATAGCGCCGAGCAATATTGGATGCCTCGATCCGAATGGTGGACTAATGGCTGGCGACGACGTCGCTTTCGTAAGGCCTGCTTGAAGGCTTGCGCTACTGACTCGGCATGCAGGCTTTCATGGACGTGGTGACCAACAATTTTCCTGGAGTACGCGTCCGTTACCAGGCTCAGGTACAGCGGGCCATTGCGTGCGGGCAGATAAGTAATGTCGGCAACCCAGACGTGCTCCGGTCTTGTCGGAACGACTTGGCTTGGACCGGGCTTGATTAAGTTGGGATGGCGGTAGAAGCGATGAAAGCTCTGTGTTGTCTTGTGGTATGCCCGCTTGGGCAGTACCAGCAAACGGCGCTCTCCCAAGACCTGAAACAGCCTATCTCGACCGACTTGGAATCGTTTGTCAGGTTGGCAATGCAGCAAATAGTGCAGCTTACGGGTACCCAGACGGGGCTGGCGCAGCCGGACTTGCTGAACAAACTGAACCACCCGATCTGCCTGGCGCTCTTTGCCATCAGCAGCTCGGTTGCGCTTGTAGTAAGCCTGTCGACTGATGCCTAGAAACTGACAAGCCCTGTCAATGCTCAGTCCTGCGACTTGACCTTGCGAGAGGACTTGCCGGATCGCTTTTTTACGACCGAGACACCGTAGTCATTTTTCAGAACATCAACGACCGTTTCAAAGAACTGGGCCTTCTGGCTCATCAGCTCAAGCTGCTGCTCAAGCTCTTTGATCCGCTGCTCTGGAGTGAGCGTTTTGGGGTCAGACATCGCGCAGCTCCTCTCGTCGCGGATCGAGGCCCCCTGGCTCCAATCCTGCCGACCGTGCTTACGCAACCATACCAGAACCGTCGACCGTCCCTGGATGCCATACCGCACCTGGGCCTGCTTGTAGGTCAGTTCGCCTTTTTCAATCTGATCAACCACCGCCAATTTAAAAGACAGTGAGTAATCACGCTGTGTGCGCTTTACACCTTGCTCCATCTGACTCTCCGGAAATTCGGGATGGGAGGTGTAAACCTTATTCAGGACGGGACA